>LUCG01243679.1:0-11582 GCA_001633085.1 Carthamus tinctorius
CTTATAAGATTGAACCAAACCCATTAACATTATTATATTAAAAATCCAAATAAATCGTAAATTTGTAAAAAGGTAAAAAGAAAACTTTACATATATACACAAACACACACACACACACACATATATATATATAAACGGGTTACTCGGGTCATTTTCGAGTTGATATGTTTGACCCTGACCTTACCTGTTTAATTTTCGTGTCGTGTCGTGTCAACCCGTTTACTTAAACGGGTTGAAATCTGTTANTGTCGTGTCAGTTTTTTGTCAGGTCTAGTTATTTGGTTTACTTTTAATCCCTTATTTTTTTAGTTTTTTTATATTTGACCCTTAACACCAAGCAAGAGACACTCAAAGAGCCGATATACCTTAGCTACAAACTCTCATGTGCGATCCGAAAGGCCCGACACATCCGAGGACTACAACCATGGCATTACCCTAAATGATGGAGGTCTAGGCACATATTTAAAAGGTGACGCCGAAGACTATATCCTCCTAGTACCTACTTGATTTAATTCATCCAATCATCCATATATTCCATCATATATACGTTTCCATCAAGGAAATACACATTAAACCATCATAGGCATATTACTTCAATATTAGGTACGCCATGGTGGGATTCCCATAGCATCTCCAAACATGTAAATATATAAAACCATAATTTAAGGGGAGTTAAGGCAGCATCATATAGTACTCAAAACATATCTTGAATATGTAAGGCCGTGCATAATGGGGTATTGGGTTCAGCGGGTTCGAACCCGCTGGGCTCAGCGGGTTCGGCGGGTTGAAGGTGACAACGGTTTGGTGAAGCCGACAATAATCAAAGAGGGTTGTGTGTGTGGTGTGTGTGAGAGGGTTGAGAGGGTTGGATACTAATCAGAGAGGGTTGAGGGTTGAGAGGGTTGGATACTAATCAGAGAGGGTTCCAGATGGTTAATTATGTGGTTTGGAAAAAGCTGATGTAGAAGCTGATGTAACAGTGGGGATGGGAGGATTGGATACGCATAGCCTAAGTGCTTCATGAAATCAAATCCCATTTTAGGTCAAAATCATAAGATAACTATTTTACCATGAAAACTATCACACAATTATATACATGCATAACTCATGACAATGCAACCATTTCTCATCATAAATGGAAGTTGTACCTTCTTTCTAAAATATATGTCTATCTAGTCTTACAAAGAGGTTGTGGGTTTCAATCGAAACCCAATAATTTATCACCTAATAAGATAATTAATACCTTATTAATTACATATATATATATATATATGTCTTCTTAATTACTAAAAAATCAATAACTTTATATTGTATTTATCATTAACTTTTTTTAATCTTCTTATATTGTTTTTCTAGTTTGATGTTAGTCGTTAATTTGATAATTGTTATTCTTGTTATATTGTATTTTTTAATTTGATTTTTAGTCATTGATTTGATGATTATTACTCTTGTTAGATTGTATTTTCTAACTTGAATTTAGCCATCGATTTGATGATTGTTACTCGATATTTTAAATTCATAAGAAAGTGAAATAAGTTGCATGGTTAATTTTGGTTTGCAAAATATTCTATTTAATCCTAGGAGTTCTAGATGCATAATAAAACTAATTGAAAATCCATAAAAAAACCATAGGCAATCAATATCAAATACTAAAAGTTGTAATATTTTATGAAATCAACCAAAAAAACTGTAACGGTGAATTCAACTAAAAACGCGTCAGGGATAGGACATAGTCTTGTGTTTTACTCAAAAAGGTCAAGGTCGATTCAATTTGAAAAAGTGTATTATTCCCAAAATCGATATAATTAACTTTCTCTTAGGTCAAACCGCATCGACTTTTCCTTCCAATAACACTCATCGCTTTACGGGTTTTTTATCTAACTTAAAGGTGCACCCGCTCAAGAAAATTCTTGCGCTCGCCACTGCTTGACTCCTTACAATAAATACTCCCTTGTAAAAGACTTGATGAATCTAATGAGGAGAAGGGTTTGGGAGCACCAAAAATCACCACTAAGGGTTTCCAATTCGTAACTTAATCTGATTTGGGGAAAACGAGGTGAAAGTTTGGGCTTAAAGGACTCCAACAACTATCAGCACACACAGGTGATAGTGCCCAACATTGTACCATTGGGCACTTTCGTTGGCACTATCGCGAAGAGTACCGTGCGCTTCATGCCTCCCTGTGCAACTGTGACTGCGATTGTGTCTCACGGCACTCTCACCGTCACTTTCGTTGAAATGGTACCGGGTCCTTAAAATCATTTTTTCAAGTCGGGGTTGTCATGCACAAAAGGAGGAGTCGCAAAATAGCTTATTCTTAAACGTTAACCTATATAAACACGATGAAACGAAGGCATAAGTCGAGAGGAGGCTAAACTCTTACTTGTAAAAATGTAGGTTTTACAAAATACCTCTTAAAACCTCTTAAGTTTGAAAGTTAAGAGGTTTGGAAACTTAAGACTATTTGTTTTATTTATAAGAAAAGGTCTGAAAACCTCTTATCGTCCTTTGAAATTTTAAGAGGTGCATCATCCACCTCTTATTTTTTTA
Organism: Carthamus tinctorius; assembly: GCA_001633085.1. NCBI lineage: Eukaryota > Viridiplantae > Streptophyta > Magnoliopsida > Asterales > Asteraceae > Carthamus > Carthamus tinctorius. The sequence continues at coordinate 2,551 of LUCG01243679.1, forward strand.
GAGGTGAAATAAGACTTCAGGCCTCTTAAAAAACAAATGACACCGTAATGAAAAATGCTTAGTTTTATATGTTGTTCAGCTTTAGCGACCATCACTGACTTTGTTCAGTGATCGTTGAATGCTTGTAATGTAAATCGAAGAACTGAGTATTCTAAAGACAAACAATTCAGGTAGAAAGACCCTTCAGCGATGTCGAAGAAGTAGCTGAAGATTGAGTCAAGGTTGATCGTGACCTGAAATGACATTCAATGATATCAACCTAACTACATACAACATGAAGATCTAAACCAAGACTCAACTATCACTGAGAACTCCACTCAGTGATCTCATTAGCACAAAGTTTTGTCTTATCATCTTTTGCACAAAGGACGCTTACCTGTCTTAACCTGACAAAAAGTATATACGCGATTATTTTACTGTTCCCTATTGTGCAAGTCAACTTGAAGCTACTGTTCATTTACAAGATACGGCTAAAAGTATTGCTGACAAAAGCACGTCTTGATACATCGATTTAGCAGTGATATGCAGACCAATCTCCACATGACGCGGAAAGTCTTTTTGACATGCATTAAATGCATTGAGTATAAATATTAGAGAAGAGCTCTCTTCTCTGGTTACTTATTTGCTTGTCCATCTTCCTCTCTAAAGTAATTTCTTTCTTACTGTTTACTTGTGCAAAGTAAAAAAACTTTATGATTTCATAAAATTATTTAAAATAGGTTTATCTTTATCTTATTCTGCAATAGTCTTGTAATTCTATATTGATTAACAAAAACCAAAAAATTATATTATATTAGTTGTATTTGTATTCAACTCCTTTTATAAATTGTTTATAATTTTTATAGAATGCATAGAAAATCAACAAAAAGTTCCAATATAGAATATACGTGGAAGATAAATAGTCTAAATCTATAGGAAATATTACTAACAAAAACTACCTTTTGACTTGTTTTGGTTGAGATCACTCAGACTAATATTTTTGAAATAAAAGATGGGTGTTGTATTGTTTTTTATAGTATTAGATATGATATTGATCTTGGCAAGGAAATTCCATAAAAATCCAATTTCTTTTCTTTCTCTTTTTTTATTTTTACGATTTAGTTGCTAAATAAATTTTAAACTAATGAATTATTGGGGGAAATGGTAAAAACATTTTTAATCTATAGAACCAATTTATATCAAAAAATCATTAGAAAAGTCTAAAGTGATACGAGAATTCTGAAGTATATAGAACAAATAAATCTTTATAATTTCTAAAATCGATTAAATGTTTATCTATAGATATTATAAATATATAAAACTTATTATAATAATCAAAAGGCTAAAAATCTATAAATCAGTCCATGCTTAACTAGCTAAGCAAACAAATGACATGTTCGATCTTCTTTTAGTAGTTTCTCCATAGATCTTTTATCATTAAAGCAACCTTCACGAGGACCCCGTTTGTATGGAAGCTACACAAACCATTGAGCAGCTCCTCCTATGAGTATGTGTAAGCTCGAGACATCAAGTGATAGTTGAGAAGTTTGCTTCTTTCACTCTCCCTCTCCAATGGGTTGAGCTCATCAACTATAGCTCAACACTGTTAACATCTGATACTTTTGCCTCGTTAAAAGAAAGTGCCTCGCTATAAGCGGTTACTAAAATTTTCACCCATATACAGCTAGAACATTATTTAACCATCAATACAATCCAAACATTTCATCAGATAACTGGTAAGCATCCTCAATTTCACAAACTAAAACATCATCAGGAATGATAAAGCAACAATTCCATAGGTCTTCGACTTGGGTGATATGGGTTAGGGTTCACTTCTAAAATCTAAAACCGATTTAGCCGGTTATCAGAACTTCTTTTTGTCAAAAGGATTTATCCAAGTAGAATTAACAAGTATCGGTAAACAACATCTCCATGTTTTTCCAAAAGTGTTGTTTTTCATTTGCCAAGTACGATAACTTAAACAACGATCATCAACAAAATCAGGCTAGCGACAACCAAAAAGTTGAAATACCACGCATATTAATACAGCAACTTCAATTTATGCAAATACATGTTTGAAAACCAGCATTCAAAAGTTTAACACAAAGTACATAATATCTAAATAGAAGAGAGACATAAGTTGCTGATAATCACATATTTAGCATCTTAATTAATTAAGCAGATGCGGTTGATTCGTTGGCATGCTTAATGATGCGGGAAAGGAGTTCGTCTTTCTTAGCACCCACAACCTTGTCGATTTCTTTTCCATTCTTGAAGAAGATGAATGTTGGCATTGCCTCCACATTGTGATCCTGAGCAACGCTCTGTAGATATATCAACAGATAAGAATCGTCAACTTATTTCTAATGACAAAGTACAAATATAACTATATATATAAAAACAAAACCTCATTTACCTCAAGTTCATCCACATCAACCTTCAGGAAGACAACATGGGGATGCTTTTTAGCAAACTCAGCCAAGATTGGTGCGATTATGCGGCAAGGACCACACCATGAGGCAGTGAAATCCACCACCACCTGTCCACAAATTGCTTCAAATATCAACACATGTGAAACATTTATCGAACCAACTTCAAACTCAAACTCAAACTAAACCAAACAAACCCCATCTGGGAAAAGTAGTGTTATTACCAAGTCCTGTACGGATAAAGTTGTCTATGTGACTTAATATATCCGTATAGATCGCAAAAGTTTTATTTGGGAGGGTTTTTTCATTAAGTTTTATTTGAGAGGGTCTTTTCATAAATGAGAGGAGCTCATTTTTTAATTGGGAGGGACAGGTTTAAAAAAAACACTTGGCTTTTTCTACATCATGAAGCCACTTTTTCAAATAGCTATACACTTGGTTTCTTCTACATCATGAAGCCACTTTTTCAAATAGTCATATATAGCTGACTGAATAAGCTATGAGTCACATTAAGCTTATTAAGCCGCTAACAAACATGCCCTAGGATGTACAGCCTACACCCAAAGAGTAGGGAGTAAACAATAACATACTAAAGCAACCGAAAACTCTTGAATCAAAATAGTATTATAGGAATCTACAGCATGCAATTCTCTATACAATTCTCAAATAAGCCAAATAGAGGCCATTTGGTGAAACCAGCTTATAGAGAAAGTGAATGAGCTAAAAAGCCCCAAATTTCTATGAACCAAAGCCATCAGTGGAGACAAGACTCAACTGTATATAATCTTTGACTTTGAAAACAAAACTGCCTTGAAATTTAATCAACCCCAAATTTTCCTTTTTTCCTTTTCCATTGACCAAAATTTCTTCCTTTTTCCCCAAGTAACATATGATTCCAAAATCCAAAGAAAGTCTAAATCAACACAAACCCTATTTCAAAAAAATCAATAAATCAAAACCCCATCCCAAAATTCTTGCAATCAATAGAAATTTGTTCTCAAAATCATTTGAACCAATTCCACAGAATCATCTAAAACAATATTTTGAGCCAATTCCACAGAATCCAACAAGGTTACATCTAAAACAATAGGCGATTTAGAGGATCTACTAAATGCATACTAAATCAAAAAGGGTAAAACCCCAACACAATCGGACATCTAATTCGAACACGTAAACACGTAAATCCATATGAACACAAAAACAAGCCAAATCTCTTTAAGAAATCAATACTAAAAAGGGGAGATTGAGGAGGATTACCAATTTGGTAGGTGAAGAAGCATGCTTGTTGAAGTGCTCGTTCCACTTGTCAACGGTGTGGCAACCGATCACAACTCCTTCTTCGGCCGACATTCTTGCGGTCAAATAGCTTCTCTGAGAAAACCTAATCTTGAATTTCTTGAAACCTGCAATTGAGACTTTTGTTGTTGTTTTAGCTTTTCGAGTATGAAGATTGTTCAACGCCCAATCCCCTCTATATATAGTGGGGGGGATATCATCTGTTGGTCGTAATTACGTAATTGCCCTCCCCCCTGGTCGGTTTTCGGATAAACGATGGTTCACAATTACGAATATGCCCCCCTGAAACGTGTTTACGCAAATAAAGACTTTTTAATATTCGATATTCAATTTACTTGGTTACCATAAAAACAAAACGCGGGATCATTATCTCGTGACGTAGACCCCGTGTTTACCTTTTTAGACGTAATTACGATTTTCGTCCCTACTGTTTGGTGTATGTTGCGGATCGAGTTTTATAAGCACAAAAGGTTACAAGTATTACTGTTGTGAAATTTCTTGTTCTCATGGTATTTACGTTATCTTTGTTAAACCTCTCATGTATCTCTAACTTAAGGGTATTTTGTTCTTTTATGTTTCCGGTCAATGTTTGTTCATCCGACAACATAAGAACATCAAAGCCTGCTTGTACCACTTTGGTCATTCATAGTTTATGCACCTTCTCCTTTTTGTTCTAGCCATGTCGACTGCCACTGTGGTCATCAACTCAATGTCGCTTCTGTATTCGTTGATTCATTATCACCTTTGCCTTGATCAATGCTAGCCCTCCATGTCTATCAACATCAGGACCTTCCAAGGTCTTGGGGTCTTTTTGTCCAACCCCGACGGTGCTCATGAATGCAGAATAGGCAACAGACTTGTATCGAGAGTCTTCAATTATTCAACAGTTGACTAACTTCTAAGGATGACACCATTGGTCATGTCAGAAGCTCCAATGTCGATCAATCAATTAAAAGAATGTTCAACCGTTTGTTGCCAACTTCCTATTTGGCCAAGTAGGTGTAGCTCATGCGGGAATTTGGTAAATTATCAAATTCTAAGAGTTAAACTTGAAGAAAATTAATTTTCGGTATTAATTTTAAATACTAAAGTTATTTTACATAAAATTACTATACTTAAACAAATACCATTCCTTTTTAGAATTGGGAAGTTTGTTAAAAGCTTAAAGAAGCATATATAGCATTGTTTTTTATTGACCATAAATTAATTGTTATTAGGGATATTTATTCCACAACTTTTGCTTATGAACCTTGTATTAAAAGAGAGGCTAATCATATAAATATTGGTCATGGACAACAATGGTATTCAATCTTTGTTTGATACAACACCCAAAACATTATGTAGACTTGTGGCATGTATAAAATGGGTCTTAATAAGTAAAAAAAAAACAAAATTTTTTATTATGTAATAAAATCGTCTTGGTCCCTTATAAGTTATTATATACTAAAAAAAAGACTTTGGTTTAAAGTTGTAATACTACAACATAAGAAATTGGGTAATGAACAAACGCATGCTCAGCCATCCCAAAAAAAGACCATATATCTTTGAACATAGTGGCGGACGCAGGAATTTTTCTCAGTGGGTGCACCTTTAAGGTGGACCGAACGCCTATAATGTCGCGGTTTAACCCCTAAGAAAAGTCATGGTTTGACCCGAGGGATGTCAATTGTGGCGATTTTGGGAACAAGACATATTTTCCAAATAAAACCAACCTTTTGAGCAAGAACCAATATTATGCCTTACATCTGGCATTTGTTTAGCTAAGTTCCACCATTTTGAAGACATTTTTCGGTTTTTGGCGATTTTGCGACTTTTCTCAAATTAGATTTGATTGTTGTTATACTTACTAGACTTGAATCTAGTAACTAATCACATTGTTTAGGGTTGAACAAAGAGGGTATTGGAAAGTTTGAACAAAAAGAAACGATACGGTTTAACACAAGAAAAAGTCAATTATATCGACTTGAGAAATAATATATTTTTTAAAATTGAATTGACTTTGACTCTGATCTTTTCAACAAAACACAAGACTACTTCTTACGCTCGTCGCGTATTTAGCTGAATTTCGCCGTTACAGGCAACTTTTTCATTATTTTGTTAATTTTATTAAATATTCTAAGGCTACCCTTATTTTTATGTGTTTAATTCCGTTTTATTATCATCTAAAACTTTTAACATTAAATTGGATTTTTTGTAAATCAAAATAAACTATATATACATATTTTATCACTCTTTTATACATCTAAAATTTCAAGTAATAACAACCAAATGAATAACTAAAAACAAATTAATTAGAAAATAAATCTAACAAAGATAAAAAAATTTATACTTTTGAAAAAGTAATGATGAAACATTATATGAAATTAATAGAGATTAAATTTGTTTTTAGGTGCAACTTAAATGCTGCTAACAGAAAATAAAACATTAATGCGCTGCACCAGGGATTCGATCACCGGTCCCTCGCAAACAACATCAAGCCTTAACAAAGGAATGATAGACAATCACGCCAACCTTCCACTTTTGTCACACATTTAGTTTTAAAATATTTAAGGAGCACCCACAAAAATCAAGCGGGTGCGCATTCAAAATACCTATATTTTTTCCTTTACAGTAATCAAATGAGTGGGTGCGCGGGACCCCGGAGAGGCCTTAGTGGGTCCGCCCAATTGAACATATTTACTTTTCATGGTCTAATTCAACTGTATTTGGGGATTGAATGAGAGGAAAAGACATAGATTAACAAAACCGCCCTTACGTGAAGTTGTGAAGGGTACATAGAGGCTTTAAGAGAGATATACCAAGCATGTGTTTGGCAAACTAGCTGATAAGCTAGTTGTTCATAATAAGCTAGCTAGTAGCTGATAAGCTAGTTTATGAATAAATAATGTTTGACAAAAACTAGCTTATAGATAAGTGAAATGAACAAAATATGCATCTTATAATGTAATAATTAATATTAATAAGGGTATAGTTGAAAAAAACTACAAAAAACTTCTAAAACGCTACTTGTAATAACCCAAATTCTGTTGGGCTATTTACTAAGAAAAGAAGGAAAAAGAAATAAATTGGGCTTGGCCCATAGTTTATTAAAGAAGATAGTGGGTAGTCCGACTCGGACTAGTTGTCCGACTCGGATTAATAGGTTGTCCGACTCAGATTATTGTGTTGTCCGACTCGAATTAGTTTCTCAGTAAGGAGTAGGTCGAGGGGTTTAAGAATGTTATTTCGGAAATTAGAATCCTCGTAAGAATTTCTGTGCCTCTTACCTTGTAGGTGTGCAGTTAAGTGAATTTGAGGTATTTGGGAATCAACGACCAGGTGAGTTTTCCTCATTTTGACAGATGATTTAAAATGATAACCTGTTTTCATTATCACTTTTATTTATGAAATCATTATTTCTGAAAAGGTAGTTCTGAACTTGCATATTCATCTGCACTGCATGGTACTTAAGTTTGCATGGAGTGGGGCATGTACTGGCCAAATCGGGGAGGTGTGACCCCAAATCGGGCAAGTGTGAGCTCTTGCGTTGCCATAGGTGTGCGTGGGAAATAACGCGGTGAGGGCCAGTACATGTGTAGAGAGTGTGAGTATGAAGCATGTGTTTAACTGTTCTTACTTTAATTGCATGTTTTTACGAACTGTGAGATTTTTGCTGGAAGGAAAATGACGTTGCTTTTGAGGGGACTCACTAGACCTTTGGTCTAGCCCACGTTGTCAAACTAAACCTTTTTCAGGTAGACCGGGAGCGGATAGAGGTAAGGGCAAGACTTGAAGCCTGTTATCAGAGAGAGAGAGCTAGCCGATGCCCTTTAGTTACCCGTTTGTTATTCTCAGTTGTTAGTTACTGTGTTATTATTGGATAATGTTAGAAGTTTATCTGGAAAATTTTGTAACCCGTACTTTTGAAGATTTATATGTTATGATAGTTTTGCTTTCTACTAGTTGGGTTGTTACACTACTCCAACCAGCGTTTCATTAAGCTACCTTATAAGTTACCTTATGGTTCGTCCAAACATGTCGTGAACAAAAGAAACGACTTAATTTGGCAACAAAATAAAATTTACAATGACAACCCTTGTTTGATCGTCATTTTCACCAAACCATATGGATGGAATATTTAGTTTATTCATATATTTCAATGTGAAGCCTAAAAAGTTTGAGATGTGGTCTCAATTATTGAAGGGATTTTTGAAAATGGCCAGCATTACAAGGAAAAAAAAATAATATAAACATAGGAATGATGACAATAACCAATTTAAAGAAATTATAAAGGAAGTTGAAAAGAACATTTTGAAACTTTTGTATAATTAAACTAATCGAAGCTATTAAATATCTAATTTACTCATTTTTCAAAAAAAAAATCACTTTCATTTTAAATTAATAACTAAATCGCCTATTTTTTAAATTAAATTATATAAAATATAATCAATATTTAGTTAAATAAATTATATAAAAAAAGAAAATATCATCATCTTTAATTTAATACATTATGACCCCTATATATATATATTTTCACATATGAATCTTAAACTAATTCATAATTTTGTTTATAACTTATGATTGACTCAGATACAAGTTATAATTAAGTTTCACATGTGAAACTATGTTATGATTCACATGTTTACATATTAATCTTAAATAGATTCATAATCTCGGTTATAAATATCCAATTGATTCACATACATGTTATGATTAAAATTCACATGTGAACCTATGTTAGGATTCATGTGTTTACATATAAATCTTAAACTGATTCAGAATCTCGATTATAAACTTTAAATTGATTCACGTATTACAAGTTAAGATTAAGAAATATATGTGAATCCATGTCATGATTCACAAGTGAACATATGAGATCTACGCAAATGAGATCTAATTCTAAATCAGTTATAATTCACATGTTTACATATGAACCAATGAAAAACGTCCACGTTCTTTTCTTATGAGATTTAGACAACTGAGATATAATTCGATTTGTAGATTGTAAAATCACCAAAGATTTTAAAATGAAAAACTGATTAAAAGAATTGATGATCATTAACATTAAAAGACGTAGAAAAATATAAAATATTTGATTTTATCCATAGTAATCTTAATTAGTAAAAGAAATTTAAAAATACAAATTTAAACTAACGATTGAGGTTATTTATTCCTTTTTCATATATTTTGAGGTTTTTCGTTTAACCTTACGACTACATATACACGAATATATATTATCTCGTACAATATGCACTTGTTTGTTTAAAGGACAAGGTGAAAAATGGTCAGGGGCGGCCCTGGGGGTGTGCCGGTGGTGCCGCCGCACGGGGCCTCCGGCTTCGGAGGGCC
>LUCG01243865.1:0-11915 GCA_001633085.1 Carthamus tinctorius
GATGCGGGCTCCACCGCCTCCACCACCTCCACCTGGAGGCCGTGCACCTGGACCACCTCCTCCACCTCCGCCAGGAGGCCGTGCACCAGGACCGCCTCCACCACCTCCACCTGGAGGCCGTGCTCCAGGTCCACCTCCACCACCTCCACCAGGAGGCCGTGCACCTGGACCGCCTCCACCACCTGGACCACCAAGACCTCCAGGTGCTGGCCCTCCACCACCTCCACCTGGAGGTCGTGCACCTGGACCTCCAAGTTTTGGCCCTCCTCCACCTAGGGGTCGAGGACTTGTGCGTCCTTCTGGAATGGCTGCAGCACCTCGAAGATCTAACTTAAAGCCACTGCATTGGAGCAAGGTCACCAGGGCATTGCAAGGAAGCTTGTGGGAAGAATTGCAAAGACCTGGAGAGCCCCAAAGGTATCACACTTTCTGTACCATTCTCTAAAGAATGCATCTCTATTTTCATATGAGAAAATAAATAGTTATCAAAAGCATATGTTCCTCTTTCAAGACCATAACCATAAATTATAGGCATTACTTTTTTGCATACATTTTTATATAGATTTTCAGATGGTTGACATGTTTTCCTGATGAATAAATTTTACTTTATGTTGTTTGCCCTTTCCCATGATGTATGTCATTCTAAGATCCATGTATATTATTGAATTGTAGTGCACCAGATTTCGATGTGTCAGAACTTGAGTCGCTATTCTCTGCCATAGTCCCAAAGAAAGATAGTTCTAAAGGAGGAGCTCGGCGGAAGTCTACTGGTTCAAAACCTGAACAAGTCAACTTGGTAATGCAATGCAAGTTAATTAATCATCTCATCCTTGAAATTACTTTTAGTTATATTAGATAAATGTCATACTTTACCCAAGAAGAAGAATATCGTTATTGGTAGTCGTAATAATCCCGAATTTGGTGTTGTTTCCCCTGGATTGCCCGACTTATTCAGGGAAACAATTAATTGAAGCAAAGATAACGAAGTAGCAAGTATTGTTTTTGTTCCTCCAACTCTTTTTTTGAAATTACTTTGCAAATAACTCTTTCAACTGAGAACTTCATTCTTTGTTCATCTCAAGTAACTGTGGATCGTAAGCAACCCCTTTCCAGATCGTATCCAAGTATCTAGCAGTTGCAAATAACTTATATACAAAATCTGTTTAATGTCCTAAAGTAAAACATGACTAGCATTCGTCTTTTTTTCAAGTGCAAATAGGCAAGTTAACAACATATGGAATGTAGACAAATAGAAATATTATTTCTATAAATGCATGGCAAGACTTGCTATCTATAATGGTGCTTTATTTTCCTTTTGTGCAGTACGACCTTAAGAGTGCTATCACATCTTTCTTTTTTCTACTATACAATTCCTTTCAAAATATTGTGAATAGTATATATTAGTTGAATTATGATTCATATTCATGTGTGTGAGTGCCTGCTCGACTTTGCACATTTTGTTTATGTATTAATAACTTGGTCTATGTTGGGCCATTAACAAACTGGGAACTGAAGCCTTATATGAGCTTTCATGAAAAGGGCCTAGTTGGCCATACATAGTGTGATGCTAGGTAGTTCAGTGCTTTTTATGCTGTTCACTAAGTTGAGTGATATGGCAAGTTTACTCTCATGAGTAACACTGTATGTGGGCACAATAATCTGTGTAATTTAGGAGTTCGGAGTTAACGTAATGCCCTGGCTTGGTAAATACTAAAAATATCAAAATATTGTCCATGCAAGATTGTTAACGCCTTATAGGAATTTAAACCAAGTAAACCTCAAATATATCAAGTAAAAACATGCAGGATTGTCTGCTAAGTTCCTCCATTACTACTAGGGACATAAAGTTTTGTCTCCTCATTTTGCTCATCTCTATGTGTAACTCTATGTTTATTTCTCTAGGTGAGAACTGTGAACACATACATGTACCGTAAATTCGTAATACGTATGCACATGTGTATTTGGGATCCCCTTTGTAGATAACTTTAGAGGGTATTATGAGTTGTTGCCGTTGTTTTCTCACATTATAGAAGCTTTTGGTTTGGAGATGAAGTTAATGATAAAACAATGACACTGAGTTACACACAGAGATGTGGTGGAATATCCACAAGGGTTGTGGCGTAGTGGTTGAGGACACATAGAATATGGTGGAATATCCGCATACCGCAAGGGTTGTGGCACAGTGGTTTGAGGCCTTGGGGGATGTCGTAGAATATCCCATTTGCCCAGGGTTCAATTCCAGACATACACAACAATTATGGCCAATGAGTTTACCAGGGTTGATTTCTTGCAGTCACAATTTGACGGGATTAGTCTGGGCATAGCCTAGGACACACTTCCATAAAAAGCTCAAACTACTAATGGATGATTGATAGGGGAAAATTTTGGGACCTTCCACCTTGAGGACAAGGTGTATTTGGGAAAAAAGGATTAATGTTAAGACTAAAGTTTTCCACACACATACACACACACACACACACACANAAATTGTGATAACTGTGAAAATTTGGTTTCACATGATTTTTTCCATACAAGGCTAGGATTTAAGCTATTGAATAGCATATATTTATTTCGCATTGTGTTTGTTTCATATGTATTAGGTTCACATTGTGGAATCTTTTACATGTAATTTTTTGTTTCACAAAGACGTAAACAAGTTTTGCATCGTGAAGCAAATACATGTGAAACAAACACATTGGGAAACAAATATACGTTAATCAATACTCTAAATTCTAGCCTTATAAGGAAAAAAATTATGTGAAATAGCACAAGATGCAAGATTCTCAGGGTTCTCAAACGATTAGCCCCTATATATAGGGCAGTTCAAATAAGAAAGGAAAAAAGGATGAGAATGCATGAATAATGATTCATGAATCATATGTGAATCATTGGTAAAAGGAATGCATCTTCAAATGAGAATAATTGGTAAAAAGGCAGGTAAGAGAATGTGGGTTTACACATGCATCTTCAAATGGATTTTTTTGGGTTTACCAATAATTCACATATGAATCATTTACTTGTACATTCTCAACCTTCTTCTCCTTTCTTATTTGAACCTTCCTCTATATACGTACGTATGCATATGGTAAGTTCAAGAGACTACCCCCCCNAGAAGAAGAAGAGAAAAAAGAAAGAACAAGTGAGCACATCCATCCATTCATTTTAATTTAGTGGTTGTATCTCCATATAACTCAATCTATTCAGTAGGGAATTAGCGACGGTTTTAAGCTACTTATTTTTTCTTTCCGGATAATATCTGCTTTAGTTAAGAAAGGCATTTTGGTACATATTGCAAAATCAGAAACCAACCAACCAAAGAAACTTCTTTATTCTAGGGATCAGTCACACATCCTCAGATTTTTGGAGATCCATTTTTCTCCTAATCATTTAGTTTGTAAATTCTTTCAAAGATCTTCTATTTGGTTCGTTGTAGATCGAGATAAATTGTAACATTCTATATCGATTTCGTTGAGCATAGCAATCATAAGAAAAAAATTATTTATGAAATTCATTTTTAAACATTTGGGTTTTTGATTGGATTGAAATCAAATAAATTGTCTTAATGCGTCTTGGGTAAATGTATAATGGTATTATATTTGTTAATGTTTACATGTGAATATGATACTGCTATATCTATTGTGAAAGCATTTATTTGTTGTTAATGAGTGATTTTTACTGCAATTATATGAGCTGATTTTCATATGTGAATATGTTATAACTTATATGTAAATTTGAGTAATATATAAGGTCACATATGCATTTTGGGTAAATGTACATGGTTATTAGTTGATACTTACATGTGAATATGATACTGCTGTATCTATTTTGAATGCAATTTGTTCTTAATAAGTGATTTTTACTGCAATTAGATGAGTTGATATTCATATGTGAATGTTATAACTTATATGTAAATTTGAGTAATATATAAGGTCACATATGCGTTTTGGGTAACTGTACATGGTTATTACTTAATACTTACAGGTGAATATGATACTGCTATATCTATTTTGAATGCAATTTGTTGTTAATAAGTGATTCTACTGCAATCAAATGACTTGATATTCACATGTGAATATGTTATAAGTAAATTTGAGTAATTATTTATTGTACATGCTTATGCAAAGGTTGCATTTGATCTTCACAGGTCAATGTGTACTTCAATAGCAATTTACAGTTGATATTCACATGCGAATTATATACATATTCATGTGTGTTTTGGGTAAATGTAAATTGTTTTGTATCAGTTAATGTTCACATTTGAATACGGTACTGCTACATGTATTTGAATGCATCTGAATTTGTTGTTATCAATCGGTGATTTCACTGTGGTTAAATTAATTGATAAAAACATGTGAATAAGCTATACATAAATTTGAGTACTTACTTGTTCTACATGTCTATACACATATAGATGTTTATTTGTACTCGAGCAGCAATTTACAGTTGGTATTCACATTTGAATGTGTACATGAGTTGATATTCACATATGACAAAATCTGTCGATAAAAACTATTACATAATAACTCAAAATAAATATATATACATGGTGAGAAGTTGAGTTTAACGTGAGAAGCGTGGTGGATCTGAACCGTTGATCGCTTTTAATCTCATACCTTCCCGTGAATTGCTCTTTAGAAGGCAATTGATCCCGTGCATCTCATCCTAATGTGCATCCATTTCTCATCCAATGGCTAATAACAACTTCTCACGTTAAGGCGTTAAGCTCAACTTCTCACACGATCCTTCTAATATGAACTCAGTGTTTAATATCATCGTCTCATTGAATAATATTAAAAAAGAACATATATATGTATGTATGTAGAGGTGGGTTCATACAAGAAGGATATCAATTTAAGAGAACTTGAGGACAAATCTCAGCCACACATCTTCGGTTAAGGTGGACGTGATCACGGAGGATTGACGCGATTCATGGNGCTGAGATTCATTCTCACGTTCTCTTAAAAATTTATGTTTCTCGCATGAACCTTTCTCTATGTAGTATACATATAATTGTATATATGATATACAAATCATCTGCCTTAGGCAACACCTTGAAAAATATGTAAGTTTGAGGCGTAACAACTATATAATTACGATAATTAATTAGCTCTATGTATAGGGGATTAGTCAAACATTGATATTTTTTTCTTGGGAACTCTTTGAAAATGGATTCCATGAGTTCAGAATATGTGCCATTTTGAATCCAGTGTTTTTTATTTTATTTTATACGTTGACCTTTTTTATTGCAAATTTGTTTATTAGATTGATCTAAGGAGGGCCAATAACACGTTAATCATGCTCACGAAGGTGAAGATGCCGCTTCCTGACATGATGGTAAGTGTGGACTTCATATATTAAAAGAACGTCTTGATTCATTCGGCTTCTTGATTTTGTATTTTGATGCTTAATTCTGTTTCCCAAGTTAGTGACATGTCTGAATGCACTTCAGCGTCTAAGTGAAGCGCTTTTTCTGTTTGAACCAAACTGCACTCATTAATAGTCGGCGTGTAGATTATTATTTGTCAAATGAGTTGAATAAAAAATAATTTTATTTGACATCCACAGGCTGCAGCTTTAGCTATGGATGAATCAATCTTAGACGCTGATCAAGTGGAGAATCTTATCAAATTCTGTCCTACTAAAGAAGAGATGGAGCTTCTCAAGGTGAACTATTACTATGATGTGCTTATTTACCCTGGAATAATTATTGATGGGACATTATTTTTCGTGCCATTTGATACTCCCATTTATATATTGATCTTCTGCGTTTCAACTGTTCAGAATTATACAGGTCCAAAGGAGAGCCTGGGCAAGTGTGAACAGGTTGGTGGCCATGTCATGGATTATTAATTTATCATCTCTCTTTATATACACTTTGGTGATGCATTTGTGAACAACTTTCGTAATGTCTATAGTCAGACCGTTAGGAATTTTAGTACATTAACCAATTATAACTTGCTATATTAATGGCTTAAAGTAGTCTCCGGCATTTTTCATATGAAATAAATCAACTAGTGGTTATTTATTTCATTTAAATTTTGTCTTAATATCCTTAAAAAACTTGATCTGTGACCAAGTCTTCTATGCATGCTTGTGTGGTATCTTAAGTTCTTACTTTTACCCATTTATTTAGTAATTGGAGATGTGAACCAAATTATGTTGATATTTTTATTTTGTAATTGGCATGCCGACTCTTATTTATCTTTTTTTTTTTTTTAACTTTTGACTTGGCACACAATTATTAGATCTTCATTTGTTGCAAACAAGTTAATATAGTTGCTGCTTTTTCCATGGTATTAAATGTGAACATTTTAAAAACCAGTATTGCTTCAACTGTTAACAATCTTCATTTGCGTGAATCTGAAATATTATTTAATTCCTTTTAACTATTCGAAAATGTGACAAGTCCACACAAAACTGTATAGCAATATAAGAGAATATATGAATGAAGAATAATGACTGTTAGTTTTTGAACCCATGTTATTAATTAAAGGCTATGTACTACAACATGACATATGTGCTTTAAAATTTGACTTCTTGTGGACACAGAAAACAAAAAAAGGCCAACAAAGAGTGTGGAATTCAGTATGTTTGATGAGTAAAAGTTTGATGCTGTGCTGTTTCCTTTGAATGCTCATAATTTTTAAAAATTAATTTCTCCCAGTTCTTCCTCGAGCTTATGAAGGTGCCACGAGTGGAATCGAAGTTACGGGTTTTTCTGTTCAAAATTCAATTTAACACCCAGGTATCACTTTTATGTTTTAATTTGAGTGGGCTAATTACATTCTGATGCCATGATTTTTTTTCCCTTTGTCCTTTTGTTTATTGTTTATTGTTTTTATTATCTCATTTTGACCTTTCTTTCAGCTTTCAGAGTTCAAAAAGAGTTTAAACACTGTAAACTCTGCATGTGATGAGGTACTTTAATATAAAAATTGACGCCTGTTTATAATCTTTACTTATTTATATTATTTTACGTTATCAAGTTATCTTGCTGTTAATAGGTCCGGACCTCCGTTAAGTTGAAGGAAATCATGAAGAGAATTTTGTATTTAGGGAATACGTTAAATCAAGGAACTGCTAGAGGTAAGAACGTCACTAGCGAAATACCTCATTTATCTTGCATATTTGACTAAGAGAAATCCACAGCTTGTAATTTTCCTGTTGTTATCAAGGTTTGTATGTGATTTCATCATAATACATACATGTCCACTACAATTCTCTCAAGTATATTGCTTCTTTGTTCATGTGAAGACATAATTAGAAAAATTAACATATTGAGTAAATTCTTTTTTCTTTCTTAAAATGGGTATAGTGGAAAAAGTTTTTGAGCAGCCAAGGAGATATCATTTGTTATCTAGTACATCCTACTACCCAAAACATACATTCATAAAAGTATTCTTGTAAATACAGAACTCGCGGAGCATTTGTATATATATTGAAACAGAGTTGTGCACACGATGGATCGGTTTACAAATACTTGTTTACTAAAGATATCTAATACATTCTACTACCCAAAGTTTGGCTTAAACCACCCTAACGTTTTAGAACCAAAACCAAACCATTTGAACTCAGATTTGCTTTAACCTTTTTAAACATTTTCAATCTAACCTGTTCAACATATCCTTTCCTCACGTTAGTTTAGCGTTTTGCTATACATGCATGCTTCTTAATCAGATGGCCACATGATATAGATGGTTATGCATAGTCTTTGAGTATCTTCATCCATCTAGTTATTTCTGGCTAAACAAAAAATTTAAGCTCCTATGGTTTTATAGATAATCCAATAGGTCCCATTAACACAATGGCACCAAATCTTCAACGTAGAACTGAAATACACTAGTTCAAAGTCATGCGTCTGATATTTCTTTTCATGTTCCTTTAGTTCCCTTGATGCAAATGATGTAACTCTGCTGTTTTCCTTGAGTGCACAGCCTAATCCTAATTTCCACGCATAAATGTGAAGTAAAAATTCTTCCATTCCTTTTGCTGATGACAGAATTGGAGCATCGCTTAACTTATATTTTAGTGTACAAAAGGCCTTTTCTTGCTTGATCTCCACCACCCAAATCTCTTGACCTTTGTCAGCGCTGTTAGTGGCCTTGCAATTTGGGAAAATTCTGTCTGGATCTTTGGTAATACCCAACTAGATCGTGGAAACTTTGAATCTCAGACACACCCTTTTGGAGATTCCCATTGAATCATGTTGGAGTCCCACATCAGGAAGACTTGGACCATTTTTCCTGTATATATGTGACAACCTCCCATTTCGCCTCAAGGACTCTTTTGGAGAATAGTGTGAGGGTTCCACATATTCTCACACTACACATCTTCCACTTAGTGGGGTCTACTTGAATCCCATATTTGTTGACGGCAAATTCATATTGGGAGAATTTTGCATACTACTTTTCTTGTATTAGGAGGCTCAACATTGAGTGCTGTTGTTGTTTGTATTCAACTTCATAGTCTAACATCTCTTATTTATACCACCCCACTGTTTCACCTACTTGTACTACCGCAATGGTCACTTGTACCCAATGTACACAGTGGTCCCTTATTAATCAGCCTTGGGTTCAGATCATGCATGCCTTTCGATTGACACTATTCCCCGATCCAAGCCGTGTGTGTTTCTTACATACATCAAAAACATTCTATATGAATATAAAATCTTGGAAGCGTTTGTATATATCATAAAGCACAGTCGCATATGATGGATCAATTTACAAACACTTATCTACTACAAGACATCTGACATGTCATGCTACCTAAGGTTTGGCTTAAACAACCCCACTTTCTGTGATACATACCATCTTTTTAAGCACAATGCCAAGTAATATACATGTTTTGTATTTTCAAACACGTAAAACAGTCTCATGCCTTTTCCCAGAAAAAGAGTTTCATGTAATAACACATCATTTCTGTGCACCTACGGTTATATTTACATGAATGTGATTTATCTTGGCCATTTCTGTTGAGTTCATTCTTTCTGAATGGGATATACTTGGCTCATTTGTTTTGGATTTTATTTATGATCTGCTCTTTCTAAATAAGGCATCTACCTGCTGGTTATTTTACACTTGGTTCTATACATCTCTTTAAAGAAAATATTAATTTTTATACAAATATTACAGGTTCTGCAGTTGGTTTCAAGTTGGACAGCCTTTTGAAACTCACTGATACCCGGGCTTCAAACAGCAAGATGACTTTAATGCATTATCTCTGCAAGGTACAGTTCACTTTAGTTTCAGTATTGCTATTTATACAGCTTTGGTTTCTCAGAAATTGGGAGCAGAAGTATGTTCATATCGCGCTCCATTTTAAGCATTTTTACTTGTATCATTGCTATACTGCTTTACGACAATTATATGTACAAGTTACTTCAACTGGATGGTAAGTATATTATAACGATTATTACTTATCAAGTATATCACGGTGTTGTACAGGTTCTTGCTGCCAAATCACCGGCTCTTTTAGATTTTCATGTGGATCTTGTTAGCCTCGAGTCTGCAACAAAGGTTTGCATTTACTTATGTTCGATCACTGATGTTGTTGGCAATCAAAATGCTAAACCAAAGGCCTTTTTTGCAGATACAATTGAAGTCATTAGCAGAAGAAATGCAAGCCATTATTAAGGGTCTGGAAAAGGTTAAGCAGGAATTAACTGCATCTGCAAATGATGGCCCAGTATCTGAAGTTTTCCACAAGGTAATCAGATATCTTTAACACAATTTCTTCAGAGATGCGTATCCTTTTTCATTCACATTCTACACCATAAGTTTGTTAAGATTGTCTTAATTTTACAGTCTGCTGAATAAATTCTTTTTTCTTCCATATATTGTTAGACATTGAATGAGTTCATTGGCTTTGCTGAATCAGAAGTGGTGGCTGTAACAAATTTGTATTCTGTGGTGGTAAGAACCCTTTTAGTTGAACTCTAAAGTTGGTATTATCTAATGGTAGTATCTTGCCTTTTCTCATTGCAAAGTTCACTTTGGTTTTTTCGTTAATATTTTTGTATTACAGGGTAGAAATGCCGATGCATTGGCACTATATTTTGGTGAAGACCCTGCTCGTTGCCCTTTCGAACAAGGTAAACATATCAAGAGCATCTTGTTGTGCCATATTCACTTACATGGGGGATAAGTATTTACTAAACTACCCTTGTCAACTTAAAACCATAAAACCTTCTATAAATGTTTCCCGTCCACCTCACTCTTGCCAGTTCAGTCCTGTCTAGTCTCGTTTGTGTACCAAACACACCCTGATAGAGAGACTTTGCAAAGAGAAAGATGTTATGTTTAAACGCAATTGTCTAGCTTTCATGGCCTACTAAAGATAAAGAAACATACACCACGGTGTTAGGGGTTCGATTTATTCTAATACTGGATGATACATGGTTTATTGTTGTGCAGTTACTCAGACCCTTCTGAACTTTGTGAGGCTGTTTCGGAAAGCTCATGAAGAGAACTATAAACAGGCTGAACTAGAAAAGAAGAAAGCTCAGAAAGAGGTTGAAATGGAGAAGGCAAAGGGTATTAACTTAACAAAGAAAGTTGAGAAATAGCCACAAGACTCGGTTTTATTTATAAACCTTGAATTTGGATTCGATAAAAGGGGTCAATGCTAGCCACAGACATGCACAGGTGCAACGTTGTCGATTGAACAAAACAACGATGATGCATGAAATGAACTCAGAAGGGCAAACAAAGCAAAATCACAAACGCGGCTTCATGCAAACAGCTCTGCTGTAAATACACAGGGCAGGGCAGGGAAAAGATGATGTTTGAAGGTGGAGTTGATCCAGATGGTGGTTGTTGATATCTGACCGTAAATCCTAAAAAGGTTTTGGCATCGGATCGCGGTTGGTTGAACTTTTGAAATAATGGTGATGCCATGAGAAGTAATTAGTAATACTAATGTAGAGTAATCATTAACCATGTTAATATCTCTAACCTCATACTAACTAACATATTTCATTATTGTATTAGTGGAAGAAATTGGTCATGTTAGAGTTGACAAGAAAATTTGTTGTATATATAAAATGTAGATAGGAAATCAGGTATTATAGGATGGTAGCTGCAAGTTGCTTAATGTTGTAACAAAAGAGAGATGACATTTTGTTGATTTCAGAAGTATGAAGAAATTGTTGGTTATATGCATTGTTTGTGGTTTTAGGTATTGGGATTATCAATCAGGCACACTGATTATGTCAGACTTAGATTGAATCGTATGTTGAAAATGTAAAAAATAAATCTTGACGTTGATGTGTATGATGAGAAAGTTTAGTAAATAAATGTGCATTTAGCTTACTCTTCATCGATCATTTCTCATAATTAAGTTTGTTCTTAACATCGGTCCAATGCCACGTACTTGCAGACCAATAATTGATGTCGTTAACAACTTTTTCTTCAAAACGAGGTCATTGTTAAATGTAAAAATATTCAATTACATAAATACCTTGTACCGGAAGAAAGGTCAAGATGAACAATGAATTTTGAAGTTTATAAAAGAAAAAAGAAAGTTTAGAATAATTGTATTCTCGTTTATATTGTATCTAATAAAACTTGATCAAATCTCGATGAAAGTAAGCCATAACATAACCCCTAGAACAATCATTTTCTTCGAGTAATACGATCAAGATAAAAGGAACATTGGAAAATGACGTTTTGTAAGCATTTAATGCATGATTGAAACAACATCTAACCTAACGACGTCTTTTCATAAGTGTGCAATATTCCGCCATTAATAGCTAAAAGAGAAACATTCATATAACATGTTGTGTTTTAATCATGTAATCAAATAAATTAATTTCAGACTAAATTATTTAATCTACAATAATAGATTAATCTAAAATAACATGCCCTTTTCCAAGATTTTAACATACAAGATATATATATATATATATATATATATAC
>LUCG01243894.1:0-11360 GCA_001633085.1 Carthamus tinctorius
TTTTTCAAAATAACAACCGAATAAAATACCATTTCATGTTTCATTCTTACTTTTATGCTACATCTTTTAAACAAATAACAATTGGTGAATATTTGAGAAGAAATTGTGAATTTGTAATTAAATGATCATGAATTCCTGATGAATGGCTAGGATGAATATTTTCATCATTGCCATCTTTAAGTTTAGAAATTTGCCTCAAGTTTAGAATGACTTTCTAAGTTTTTCTAGAGTTCAATTCACTTGCACCATGACCATAAAGTTGTCACTGGACTCTTTACTACACATAAAATCAAGAATTTTTTTAAGCACATAATCATTATATACAACAAATGTAACAACACGGTGCACACATCTTATCTTTGATGAGGTTGGAACCCTTAACCTCTAAAAGGTTCAAATTATATTTTAAAAGCACTTTTTTTCCCAAACATTTTACCATCAAACAATTGGTTTATACATACATAAAATGAGTCCAACCGGATCCTAAAGCATCTACGTACTTAAATCTATAACCAAGTTCAAGTTCTAAAAACTACAGCTAGAAACCAACCAGATAAAGCCTATATATGATCAAAAGCCCTTGAGCATGTAACTCACTTGGCAAACAGACAAAGCAACTTTGCTCAAATATTACAAACTAACACACACAAAGCATGAATACAAACCAACTCGAAGAATGAATACAAACTAAACAATGTCGTTTTCTGCACTCGCTTTCAGCCCAAGTTCTTGAATTTGCATTACATGGCTGCAATTGACGAGTTAATCAACCAGCGCCATGTGGGTTAGAGATTAGAGAAGAACACGAAGCAGGCCTTAAATAATAGCGTTAACCTTTCAAACAAAGAACAAAAACCAGTTGTTCGTTTCTAACAAGTGAGTGAACTAGAACCTGCAGCAATAAAAACCAGTTGTTCAGAAGAACAAGTAATGTTGACACCCTGCAACTAAACCTAATATGATGGAAAAGACATTAATAGCTTAGAGATTTGACCTTTGTGTTTATGTAAAAATCAGCTATTTTGAACCTCCAGCTGAAAAAGAACCGATATATTCGTTGTCCATTTCACGTATGTATATCCTTGGAGGTATTTCCCTGTAAATTTTAATGTTAGTTAAGAAAAGTAAAGATAAAGATACAACCATCAAGATAATTGAATCAGATATACTAACAATTCATTTGCTTCTTGATATGTGTAGCTTGAAGCAATGGCCAAAAATTCTCCTCCATGGTTGTATGATAAGGAGGCGATACTGTTTTCAAATTTTGGCATCTGAAAGGACGACAAGGTCAAAATTAAGACCAAACTAAACGAACCTAGTAAATCCCACACAGAGGAGAATATCGTCATTGGGTTATGTAAAATACCTCAAGTAGTCTCTTTTTACTTTGAGCATTCCATATGGTAACATAACCATCGTTATCACCAGTGACGAACGCTCCATAAATCCTAATCACATAAAGATTATCAAAGTAAACCTCTATGAATAGTCATTTATTTGATGAGTGGTCAGAGAAATACTTACGATGGGCTAAAAACAATATCGTTCACAGCTGCAAGCTCATGCCTTTTCTCCTTTGCCTTTGGATGACATCTAAAAGCATATCTGCACAAAAGAATGGTGGCAATAATGTGAGGTGGGTACTAGAAATGGAAAATCCATGTTATTGTGCATAAACATACCCATCGTTGTTTTGGTTTGATGGATTAAAGTACTTTAACGCTACACGTCCATCAACTGATCCAGCCGCAAATCCTGCATCAAAATAAATAAATAAACCGCCTAAAACTTTTTGTAATACAACTGATTCATGTATAAATTTCCACAAGTGGTTTGTATTTTGCATTATTTGTAACACAATATGACCACCTACATAATCATTCAATTGTGCAATACGGTATAAACCAAACAAACCCAGTATATCCCATCCGGAGGTATGGAATTGCTCAAAATAGTATGCCTTAGCAAAACAATTTAAAGATAACAGGGCAAGTGTTGAGTCAACATAGTAAATTTACAAAACTAGATTAGTGTTAAACATTAATACATAAATATACAAGGATCATGAAGATTTAGCATTGAATACCTTGATTTAGATATGGCCGGACACAATTTATTTGGATGTCCACACATTTGCTATAAAATGAATTGTTGAACTTGCGTAAGTCGTACATATTCACTGATAAGCCAGCAGCAGCCATCAGAATAAAGCCATGGAGGGATATAGATTCAATTCCCACACTAACAGTATGTACATAACTAAGAGCCTTCATCGAACGTGAATCCCAACATTTTATCTTTTTATCCCAACCAGCAGTAATAACTTGACCTGTGAAGCAAAAAAATATAGACCAATTTCAGGAACTAAAGATATGAAAGGAAAAAAAGTGGCAAGTATAGAAACAGGTCAAATATGATTAGTTTTATTGGCATTAACCATATTTAGATGAACCTTTAAGTACAAATACGTTCTTATAATGCTAAGAGGATTAAGCATATGCAAGCGCGGTTATATATTTAATAAGTTCACTTATTTTCGCAAGACATCTTAACTCATCTTTCCACACGATCCCTATAAACTCAATAAATATGAGTTTTTGTCTAAAAAAAATTATAGTTGTTCATCCTTGCTCAAAATCGATTAGCTATAAATTTGGAAGTAAATACTGTTTATGGTTTACCTGTCTCATTGGAATATTCAACACAAGTTGCTAAATCATCATGATTGCCAAAACCTTCGCTGATTCCTGAATGCAAATCATACCTATAAAAAGTTTCAATACAAAGGGTCATGTGTAGAACAAAGGAGTTAAGAACAAGACATCTAAACTATGCTGTGTTATGATCTAACAAGTAATACCCACCAAGGACCATATAAGGATATATGCTTGAATAAATAGGCATGATTAAAATGAAACTGTGATGGATAAAAACTGAATTGTGCAACAAATTAGCATATAATTACTAAAACCTATGGAGGTTATCAGGTTAACACCTAAAATATAAGTTCAATAGTCACTACCAATCAGGTATATAAAGGGAAAACATATTTGAAAGTTTTAATTAATCATCAAAGATATAGAATCACTCATTCACTCTACCAATAAAAATTACCTACATTATATTGATATGCCTTCAATCCAACCCAAATGGGGAGACCTTATTGACCTGTTTAGTACTCAAATCCCGGGTCTAAAAACCTCCCAACACTTAGTAAAGCTAACCTCGAAGCAGGGAGCAGTATCTTTGGTGGATAGATATTTGGTTTCTATCATCCATCTACATTTCAAAATTTATGTTACATTTGTATTGAAGTCCATATATGTCCTGTCTGTTTTAGGATCTAGCACATCAGTTTTCCTTCCATATTCTCTCTTCTATACTGTCTTCTTGATATAGTTAAAACTCACTCAACCATTTATGTTTTCTATGTGTATGTGATTGTTCAACTTTGCTTGGTTGCCTACAACAATAGATGGTATCTAATCATAGTGTATCTTTTCACTTAAAGAAAAAATGTAACATATTTGCCCAAAAAGTCGAGCAAACTTGTTCCTGTCTCCAGAGGATACATTGATCAGCTCCAATCATACAAAAGTAGCACAAAATGGATGTTGTCCTTCATTTAACAGCTATATAATGCTGCCTCTTAAACTCAAATGCAGTCAACCTAATAAACAACCACTTTCCCATGGTATTTATGTAAGTTCTCACTAAGAGACTTCAAGGGGAACACAAAGATACCATCAAGAAAAGCTATGCATCCCTGATTATTGAATTGATACCATCAACAATATTCACTCCTTTTCCATAGCAGACTCTTTGACCTTCAGTATCAAACTTATAAATCTTATATTGCCAACTGCAAATCAACTCAGTTAGCTTGAAGACAAGCCACAAATCTATGGTTTTTGCAGAACACCGTAACATAATTACACAAATTCCCTAAAGAATATCTCAAATCAGAACCCAAAAACACATATTTCGAGATTTCAGATTACAAATGTCCAGATTTACCATTTCAAACTTAACTATAACCAAACATCATAAACAGAAAAACAAACCTAGTTATGGAGCAATCAGAAGCAGCACTAAATGCAGCTGACTCCCCCTGGAAACAACAATCTAAAAGCGCAGCTTCACCGGAAGCTTCAAAAACCAGCTGAGATCTATCCACATCGTACAATCTAAGATTCTGCACACACAATACCTCGTAATTCAAAAAAAAATCTCGAGTGCATAGTATAAACAGTTTGCACGGAAGAACACAAATGAACTCATGAAGGAAAAAGTTACTTACAGAATCCCAGGAAGAGATTAGGAGATTGTTTGATGCTGGAGCGAATCGAATTCTGGAAATGGCATCTTGAATTGGATTCTTTTCGAACTGTAAGCAAGTTCCATTCATCTTGTTAAGCTGGAAACAGTTGGAGCTTATTGAACCCTAGTTTGAAGAAAGAATCAGAGAAATAGTTTCAGAACAATCCCGCTCGAATTTTACATTTTAAAAGATTATTAGTTATTTAGTTTCTTTAAAAGTACAATTTGACTTATAATTTAGAGTAAATTACAGATTTGGTCATGTCAAAAATTAAGGATTTATTCTTTTACCTATGTTTATCACATAAGGTCATCTTTACCCGTACCACTCATACAAGTTGTCACCTCAGCGCCACATCAGCTTTATCACTACTTTACCACCACCATACCATTCCATCCTTACCCATACCAATTCCATATCACTCTAATTAATTAATTAAAAAAATAAAAGAAAAAGAAAAGAAGAGAGAGATAGATAGAGAAAAAAGTGGGATGGGGTGGGTAGAGGAGAGACCGGCATGGGGGTATCGGTTGGGGCCTCTACCGGTCCCGTACTGGTTCACCACGGCGGTGTTACCGTCGGTACCGGCTCCCCTACCGGCCCCGTTAAGGATGGCCTAATAACCCTTTAGGTATACAATTTGTTATTGATTTAGTTGCTTAGCCTAACCGCCGTCTAATTTGCCCATTAAATGACAAGGCAAAATAATCATTTTGTTATTTTTATTTATTTTACAATTTTCTTAAACTTTGGGACAAAACTTATAGTCTACTCTTTTAACAATTATTAAACAATAACGACCAAATATGCAAACTCAAACTCATGTGTAAATAATTGAAACCGAAATGACAACAAAGGGGTGTTTTGGATTGCTTATTTAAACCATGTATTTGCTTATCACATTTTGAAAGAGCAAATAAGTTATATTGGGTGTTTGGATTAAAAAAAATAAAAAGTGTTTATGACTGGTTGAAAATGCAGGTAAGGAGGTTTTAAAAAGTATAAATGGTTTGATTTATCTTCTTATGCTTATTTGTTTAGTGCTTCAAATTACACTCTTACCCCTTAAAACTCTCCCTCTCATCTCTTTGCCGCCTTTGATCAATCTGCAATTCTTCTTTTTCTTCACCGATTTCATTCCATATTTCTACCATTAATTCCAACTCCACTACGTTTCCTTTGTTGTCAACGTATCAAGATTGGTTTACCTTTGTTGCTATTTGACAAGAATCCCAGGGACCAAAATGTGTTCATATGCTGTTATTCGCTCATTTGAAATCAGTAGGGAAACTCATAGCACAGGAACAAGGTTTTGTTGCTACACGATCATACTATAGGGACGAGGATTGTTCCTCTTTTCCTGCTTAATAAACCCTAGGAAGAAACGGGTCCTTATCCTCAATACACTCTTGCCTGTAAAATTGATTTATGGAATCGATTTCTAAAATAGTTCATTGATTGATGAGCAATTTCTGGAACGGGTCCTTATCCCTAATTATTTTCATGAAATTGATTTCTATAATCCATCGATGAGCTCCTTGAAATGAGCAAAAATCTTTGTGTTTACCTTGTAGCAAATAAGAGCATCTCCAACAACATTGCTAAAATAATAACATATGGATTTTTTTTGTTTTCTAAATCTCTCCAATAGCATTTTTAAATCATTCTCTAAAATAGAAAAATTTGAAGATTTCTCAAAATATAAAGATTCTTCTAAAATCTCTAAATGAGGAGGGAGAAACAAACTCTTTAATGCATCACAACCAAAAGTTGGCTAAATTTAGAAGAGAGAAATAAAATTTTAATACTTTCCCACCAAAAGTTGGTTAAATTTTGTTATTGAAATACTAATTTATTAAATGTTTTAATAATATAAATAATGATATTTTCTCTAAATAGCAAAGCTGTCGGAGATGAAAGAAAATGTTTTTAGAAATTTTTACTATTCAATCTTCATTCTCTATTTTAGAAAAAAAAAAGTTTAGCAAAGTTGTTGGAAATGATGTCTAACATTTGATAGGTACAACAATATCATTCTACACAAACAAACAAAAAATTGTCAAAAAAAAAACTTATTTTTCTATCATGTTTTTGGTACACCAATAAGCTAATCAAAACACTTCTATAAAACTCCTTTTTTCACACCACATACGTTAATAAACACTTTTAAAAAATAAAGCATTAGTTGTTTTAAACAAGCAATCCCAAACACCCCCTAAAATAGAAACCCGGATGAAGATATGTTGACGATAAACTGTCGGCCTTACTCCGCCGGCCTGCTTCTCCACCGACCTCCCTCTCCTTCCGACCGAATCACCTGCTGCTGTCACCATCTCTGGTAGAATCCTCTCCTACAATAGAATGATTGACTCCTCCGACTGAATCACCTGCGGTGCCATTATCTCCAAGAACGAGAATCAGATCTACAACGCCACCATCTCCAAGAACGAGAACCATATTTTCTTTCTCTCCTTCGGTTGGACAACCATATCTCCGGTCGGAAAACCATATATGTTTCACTCCTTTTCTCCTCTGTCGGACCTCTCTCTTCGTTTCCTCCGACGTCCACTCCTTTTCTTGTGCTTCGGCTTCCATGATTGTAGGATCTATAGAGAGAGTAAATTATGAGTTTCTCCCCCTGTGGTTTAGTGAAATTTTGGATTGGGTCTCTTGAGTAAAATAACTACAAGGATGGTCATTATGGTTTCATTTTTGTTAAATTCTCCAATTTTAACTTGGAAGTATTTTCATGTTTTAGTTGTATTTTGAAATTTGTAATTGTATTAAGGACATGTTTAACAATTTTGTAGCTCAATAATAATATATAAAGAAATATAAAGAAAAAAGAGAAAAGAAGAATGAAAAAACAAAACAAAAAGGCCCATCCCCTATACGGCTTCTTCGGTTCTTCTCCAAGTTACCAACTCCTTCCTTCGAACCTAGTGTGTGTGCATCTACTTTTTGAAGGAAGCATTCTAAAATCCAAACGTATCGTTTCTTCGGTTGTGTTCTTAGGTTATAGAGATCGAAGAAAGCACTTGTTACGTTAAGTTGTTGTGTTCTTCGGTTGAATAAACTGAAAGAAGCTTTGGAAAATCAAACATACCATTTTTGTTGTTGTGTCCTTGGGTTGATTAAATCAAAGAAAGCGTTCAAAAACCGAACCTACCATTTTCGAGGTTGTGTTATTGACTTGAAGAAATTGAAGGAAGCATTCTTGATGTTTTTGTTCTTGATGAGTTCTTAACAGATTTGATAGTATTGATGATTTCATATTTTTTTTGTATTCTTGATTTAATTAGGATTTTTTTTTTGATTGAGAAAGATAGAAAACTAGGCATAAAGGAGGTTTGCACAAATGATTTCAATAATAGGTTTCTATCATTGATTAGTTCTTAGAAAACAAGGCTTGTTTTTTTTTTTATTTATTATAAAATGGTTTTGTATTATTGATTTTACGTCAAAAATAGGTTTGCATTGTTGATTTTGTTCTTTAGTTATTTTTTGTTGGTTTGAGCCATTGTTTTTGTTTGATTTTATGTCTTTGGATTTGATGTTTGTTCATGGAAAGATACAAACATAAAATCAAACAATATATAAAAATGTGGCATAAGAGGTTTAGAAGAGAGATCTAGGTTTCAAATGCATAGGAACATGCATGGGTTTAGTTCTTGTGTTTAAGAAATCGATAAAACATGTCCTTTAAACAATTACTAGTTTCATAATATAACGAAAACATGAAAATGTCTCTAACTTAAACGAAGATCTTAAATGACTATTAACATGAGGGACCTGATTCATAATAAAAATGAAACAACATTGACCATCCCTGTAACTATTTCATTTAAGGGACCTAATCCAATTTTTCTCCAAACCACATTCAAATATAAATTATTTATTCACAATGCCTTTTATAAATAGTAGAAATGCATATGTTGCCAATAGAACAATCAACAACTACACGTCAACAATATGCCTTTGGCCATTACCTCGTCACCTCCATTCTTTGTGGCTCTACAATAAGTAGCACCCACACGACACATTGGTTTAGTTAGGCACCAAAACCAATCCTCGTGCTATCACCAAACATACAATGAACAATATAATAATTAATGATACTAAGATCCAGAACACGAGTTCAAAGGTTTCTTCACACAAGATAGACTTATTACTGTTACTAAAGGAAGCAAGATCAAACAAACTTAGGTTGACATAGAAATTTGCGGAGAATTTTCTCGTACCGATGGAACACACACTAAATCCTCTGCCCTTGGAGCGGTTAATCCAGCTCGTTCATGCATATCAAATACTTGTTTTCCACTTACATTCCATTCGAAGCATTGTATGAGGTCGGCGATCATCACCGGGAGTTCTCTCATGGCCAGATTAATACCAGGGCACCCCCTCCTTCCCGTTCCAAAAGGCAAAAGTTGGAAATTTTGGCCCTTAATATCCAAGGAGCTTTTAAGGGCATCACCTTCAATATAACGATGAGGTTTGAATTCTAATGGGGATTCCCAGAATTTAGGGTTTCTTCCGATTGACCATATGTTGACGAATAACATGGTGCCAGTGGGGATGTCGTATCCTTGAACGCTGACATTTTCAGTTGACTTGCGAATCAACATCGGAATTGGTGGATGAAGTCGAAGGGTTTCTTTTATGATTGCATGGATATAGGGGAGGTTAGGTGCATCTGATTCTTGAACTAGCCTCTCATTTCCAACAACATGATCAATCTCTTCTCTGGCGATTTCGAGTACCTTTGGGTTATTGATAAGTTCGACTAGCATCCATTCTAAGGCTATTGCAGTTGTATCTGTTGCAGCTGTAAAGAAGTCCTATAGAAAAACAATATATAAAAAATCACATAACTTTACTCAAGTAAAATGATGTCCGACCTAACCATAAAATTAAACATTAATATTAATAGGGTTTCTTAACACCAATAAAAAATTTAATCTTAACTATACACTAAAACATCTTCTAAAAACACTACCAATGGTGAATTGTTGAGGACTACAAAACTTTAATCTCTAACCACACATAAAAACATCTTTTAAAATCAATAATAACTATATTTATTTATCATTGTACTATTTCATAAAAACTCAATGATTATAATATTTAGTTGTAAAATAATATTATTATTTCATCCTGATAATAATTTATTTAATCAAGTATTTTGTAACTAGAGGGGAAAAAACTTTCTATATAATAAATAAGTAACTAGGTTGTCACGTGTCGTCCTTTGGTAAACCGAAATTAGTGTTTTTCGCTTAATATCTATCTAAACAAAGTTTACAATTTCGGTTCATCTAAGATTATCTGGACGCAGACATTTTCGGTTCATCTAAGATTATTTGGAAAAAAGGAATCGTATTCTGTATGCTGATGTGGTGGATGTTAAAAGACTCAAGGATGCAGACATTTTCCCAGACCTTCAAAGATATTCTCTTCTCTGGTTCTCGAATAGAAATCCTAATCTTTGCCTGAACTGGGAGGACTGGGCTCAAAACCCTCTCGGACCTGATGGTTAGTTGGCGTTTCTCGTTGGGTAGGGCTCTTCGGGCTTTTTGTTTAGTTTGGAGGGGCTCTTTCGGGTTTTTTTTTGGTATACCGTCTTTTCTGTCTCCCTGTACTGTTGGTTATAGCGCCTTGCTAGCCTTTTAATAAATTCTGGGTCTTGGGGTTTGGGTGTTGGCTTTGCCAAAGCTCTTTCCCCTTGATTCCGTTTTGCCGTTCAAAAAAGATTATCTGGACGCAGTTTACGCTTTTAGTTAATTTAGGCTTATCTGATTGACACGTAAACTTTTATTTAATAAATTCCACTAATTTAGTAAATTTAAAAAAAAAGATTTACTTATTTAATTTGAATTGTTCAAGTTAATTAATTTTACATTTCATAAAAAAATATGAGTTGCTTTATTTTAGAAATAAAATTATTTTGACTACTTAATTTAACATAATATTTAATTGTTATTTTTATAAAAAAATTACTATTAAACATAAATTAAATTATAGTCGGTTTAATACAATTATATATAATAACATCTACATTGTATTAAGAAAGCATTTGAAAAGGCTCCTAAAAAACCATTTTTTTTTGTTTTAACTACTATTTATTAATGCATATTATTTAATTTTAATACTATAAGTAAATAGTATATGAATATAACTTTTTAAAGTTGCATATTTGAACTCATCAGTACAATAGAGATATATTGAGATCTTTTAATGGTAAGTTCTTTTTCATTTTCTTTTTCAAATTTCATGAAATTTAAAAAAGAAAAAAAAATGATGAAAAGTTGGCTGATCTTAAGTTGTAGATGCTGCAAGTAACTTTTGATGATCATCAATGAAAGTTAGGTTTTGAAACATGGATTCAAACCTTACTTATTTGGAAATTACCATTTTACCCACCATTAGAAAGGAGTAAACTTACCAAAATCAAGGCTTTGATGTGGTCTCTGGTGATCTTAATCTCAGCTTTGCCATCCTCCAAAACATCAAGCAGCATGTCAAGAAAATCTTTGCCTTCTTCACCATCTTCTCTCTTCCCTTCCTTTCTCCTCTTTTCTTCCCTCTCAGATATGATCTTTTCCAACAAAGCATCATATCTTCTATGTGTGTCTTTATACCTCTTCTTAAACCCTTGCAAATCTATCTTCTTGCAAAACCATATGAAGTCTGAGACATTAAACTCCCCGAATATCCTCGTCACCTCTCGAACAAGGTTCTTGGCTTCGTCGGCCTCGCTGTTCGTCCCAGAGCATCGTATGCTCATCATCATTTGGCATATCACGTTGTTCGTCAGCTTCAGTAATTCTTCGGTCAGGTTAACACTCTCCCTTCTCCTGGCTTTCTCTGTTAAGGTTTTCAGAAGCTCGTGAACCTCTTGGGTTCGGACGGGCAGGAAACGGCCGAGGTTCTGGTTGCCCAGAAGCTCGGCCGTGGACATTTTCTTGATGAACTTCCAGTACGGACCGTAAGGTGCAAAGGCAAAGGCGGCGCCATAAGTAACATGGTCGATGGC
>LUCG01243939.1:0-20532 GCA_001633085.1 Carthamus tinctorius
GGGGGGGGGGTTCAAAGTATACACTTGTGCATAGAACTAAATTAAGTTGTTTTTTTGCTTTTATGCACGTTGTGCATATTACAAATTACATCTATGCACAAGTGCATAGAAGGCCTACGAGGGTATTCCTCGGTTTTTCCCTTTTTTTGAGGTTTTTCCTATGTGTGTGTGTATATATAGGGGCCGATTCAGATAAGATGGCTAAATATCATGAGAAGGTAAGAACGGACGAATAAGGGCGGGTCATATGTGAATATAGAAAAAAATCCATTTGAAGATGCATATGTGAACACATATGAATAATTTGTAAATTCAGTTCACATATGCATCTTCTTGTAGATTTTTCAATGAACCACCCACTGTCTCTGTGTGTGTGTGTGTGTATACTGAGAGAGAGAGAGGGGGGAGGCTTTGGGAAAACCCCCAAAATAATGAAAAAAATTGAGGAACACCTTGGTAATTGTTCATCTACATGGTATGCACATATGCATACAAGTAACTGAAGCTGCTTTTTGGTCATGTTAGAAATTACTTGTATGCATGTGTACACATCATCCGGCTGAACCCTGGCCCTATATACGTATAACTGTTGTTTGAACTCAAATTAATAACTTCATAATTCCTAAAAACCAAAAGGGAGACCTCTGTTTTCTTCTCTTCTGAAGCTTCAAAGCCTCGCTATAAGCTCTCTCACGGAAATCCTTTGATAGTTCTCCATCCTCACCCTTCATTAAGCCAGCTAAAACTGCCGCTGCATGTTCCCTTACCTGTATCAAAAGTCACATTTTTTATTGGCGTCAATCCCCCTAGTCGAAGATTCAGTAGAAATTACTTGTAAGTTGTAAGCTTCAAATTTAAGGGATTATGCATCAGTAAACAATACCTAATACTTAAGAAGTTGTTTTAAGGCTTTAACCTAAATACTTAATAACTCCTCGCACTACAAGAAGAAATACTTCATATTTAGGAAGGAGAAGAAGCTGGAAACTTGCCTCGACTTGGTTATCTGTAAGTAGTTTTTCAACGGTTTTCCAGATTTTCTGTTTCTCGTCATTGGAGAGGATGAAAGTGTGCCTGTGAAATTAAGAGCACTGGATTATTAAAGATGTTTCCAAGGAATATCGATAATTAGAAAAAGAAACAAAACACTTACCAACGTAAAAGAAGCAATGATGTTACCTTTTAGCCACAGCAAGGCATCATGTGAGATAATCAACACAAAATACTATGATATCATAAGATAAACTATGGGGCTGTTTGTCTTTTAAAAAATACCTCTTAAATCTGAATTAAGAGGTTTGCAGACTTAAGACTATTTGTTTTATTTTTAAGAAAAAATTTTAGAACCTCTTACCGTCCTCTGAAATTTTAAGAGGTGCACCATCCATCTCTTACTTTTTAGATGTGAAATCAGGCTTCAGACCTCTTAAAAAGCAAACCTAACTGTAACATCCTCATCCAACTGTACTAGATATTGTCCGCTTTATATACACAGTTGGTCTCGCGGTTTTAAAATATGTGTATGATAAAGGAGGTATCAAGTAAACGATGTGGGATCTCACACTAACATACAATCCTATAAATGGAGTATGGACAGACTGATATCACAGTTCTTGATGGAGGAAGTGTTTGTTTGGTTGGTTTTCCATTAAGTCATGTATGGACAAAACCATCTGTGTGAATTAATTTGTCTGTATAGACCGGGAAGGTTTTTGGTTGGGAGGTTTTCTCATAGATGGAAGGATGTATTTTCTTAACTGGGAGAGGCAGGTTTAGAAAAAACTTGGCTTTCTGCATAGAGCTCTCCCCTCGAAGCTAACTGAATAAGATGCTTTCGTTATCATTAAACCTCACAAGGTAATGTATAGCCGATCGAATAAGTTGCGACCCTCATTAAGCTCATTAAGCTGCTAACAAACAGGCCCTAAGCTTACTGAATACGGGGCTGTTTGGTTGGTTTTCCATTAAAACCTGTGTGGATAAAGTTGTCCGTATAAATTGAGAAGTTTTTTTGTTTGAAATGTTTTTTTCATAAATGGAAGGAACTTG
Source organism: Carthamus tinctorius (assembly GCA_001633085.1). NCBI lineage: Eukaryota > Viridiplantae > Streptophyta > Magnoliopsida > Asterales > Asteraceae > Carthamus > Carthamus tinctorius. The sequence goes on from LUCG01243939.1 coordinate 2,050, forward strand.
TTTTTTCAACTGAGAGTGACAGTTATGGAAATACTTGGCTTTCTACATATCCCTCCTAAAAGCTTGCTGCGCAAGTCACTTTCTATATCATTAAGCCACTACCAAATAGTCATGCATGGCTGACCGAATAAGCTATGAGTCTCATTAAGCTGCTAACGAACAGGCCCTATAACAAACTGCATCCAAAATATGGGATACAGTTACATAGCATTCATGAGAATAGGTGCATACCTGTACATAAAGCTCCGCAGAAAAGTAAGAGTTGCAGATCTGGTCCGCCAGTTAGGATCTTCCGCAGAAGAAAGAAGAATCGATACCGCCTTCCGGAGATGATCGTTTGTGAATATTCTCCATTTCAACAACTCAAAAGCTGCCTTGGCCAGTATCGACAAATCTTTGTTTGAAGTTTCCTTCAAGATAACAATAATAACTCCTAAGAAAGGGGAAAATTGTAGACTATTTTGATGATGAAAATCGTTATTAAATATACTCACCTGTAAGGAGATCACGGGGTGAAGAAAACCCACAAGAACATCTAGCAGGAATGCAGATCTTCCTGACTTCATTAACGAGATAACAAAATGGAACAGCTACACATAAAGACAGCGGATTTTAATAGGTTTGGAAAAGCTATAACGATGAAATAAACATGATTCTACTAATAAGTACCGTTTCCATCCATTGAACATCGTCTGGTGAGTTGCTATCGGATCCCGAGAGTGTGTTCGTTTCCGCTAAGTTCTCCGAGTTGTCGGAAGGATTGGCGTTCTGAATTGCCACAACAACTTCAGACGCTTTTTCTTGTAAAAGCTGATCCCAGCTCTTTCCATGTTTTCCATTTATCATGCTATTTCCCTCCTCGGTCTTATTGAAGGATGCATGTAGTCGGATATTTGAGCACAACACAGAAAGGGCAATAGCTATTGCTTCCCTCACCTATAATGTCGTATGAGAAGACAGATGGGACTTTCTCAAATAATGTCATGAAAAGATGAATAGGACGCTTTATTTCAAAATTGTCCTGAAAACTTGTTAGGACGCCAAAAAGCATCCTGTCAACTCATTGTAACACCTTTACATAGGATGTATAATAGTGGGGAAATTGCCTGTACTAGCCAAACCATCCAACCCAATTGATTTTTTAGCCATTTCTCTCCCACTTTTACCCAAATATCACTACATCCGCAAAATTTAGGTCCTTTTCTTGTGGACCTAGCTAAAAAACATTAAAAAAATGGATCTGGTCGATCTCCCACGGACCTAGGTCTGCAGAAAACGGACCCAGATATAGATTTTTATGTTCTTTTTAAGAATCGGATCTTTTTTTGTGTTTTTTAGCTAGATCCGTAAAATGCAGACCTAGCGGTATTTTGGTGAAGTAGGAGAGAGAATGACTAAGAGATCAATTCGGTTGAATGGCAATTTCCCTTTAATTGTTTGGTCTGTGTCCTATCAAGCATTCCATTAGGACATTTAGTGGCTGATTGGTTGGTTTTCCATTAAGACCTTTATCGATAAAGATGTCAGTGAGGATTAACATGACCCTATAGATTGGGAAGGTTTTTGTTTGGGAGGGTTTTTTCACAGATGGAAGGAGCTGTTTCTTACTTGGGAGGGCCAGTTTTGGGAAACACTCGGCTTTCTGCAAAAAGCTCCCCCTAGAAGCTTAATGACTAAGCCACTCTATATATCATTAAGCCACTACCAAACAGTCATGTATAGATGACCGAATAAGCTGTGGGTCCCATTAAGCAGCAAAAATATCAAAATAATATACTTACGTGGGCGGTGGGATGGCTCATTTTATCCAGCAACTCCTGCAGTAGCTTATGGTGGAGCTGAATCTCCGACAAAGGCATTCTCGGTGGACAGACCTCTATCAAAGCAGCCGAAAGGAACGAGTAGCGTTTCGCAACCACAGTCGTGGTCACTGTTTGTGGTAACGGCTCAATCAAACAATCGAGAATCCTCTGCCTTAGAAGCGGCACTTTCATCCCGTATTTCCCCTTCCCGGTGACCGCGTAACGTATACACGCCGCCCACTCGGGAATTGATTCCACCGATGGTGCAAGAAGGATATTCTGCAGCTGAACCATCATCCAGCCATCCCATGCTTCCACAAGCCCGATAACATCGGCATGCAGCAAACCCGCAAATGCCTCAGCGGCAACACATTGTTTGGACCGCTCTTTAGCGTTTACAAACTCCTCCAATGCGCTTTTTAGCGAGAGAAAAACCGGTGCGCCACATTCTTGAACCAAACGCTTGAAAATACGAGCGAAACTTGAATAAAAGGTATCACTTCCGAAAAAGGAAATCCAAGTGGGTGTACGAGGCCACGAAGATGAAAAATCGAAGTAGAAACGGGTGATGGATTTATCGGCCAAACTTTGGAACGATGAATTTTCATGACCGCCTCTGGAAGATGAGTTTTCGGTATCACCGATGATGTGGACGTTAGAAAGGCTGTCGAAAGTCTCACTAAAGAATCCTTCCTCCTGAAATATGGTACTCAAAGTTCCTTCGAGAGAGGACTTGGTGTTTTCTTGTAAGCCCCGTGAGGCGATATCTTGTTGCTCTGCAGACAGCTTATAAGGCGATTCTTTTAGTAGCATGTTTAGAGCAGAGATGGCCAGTATTCTTGTCTGTGGAAGTTGACTTTTTAGATTCTTTAGAAAATGACCTGAAAGCCATACACAAAAGTTTATATAATATATAAACAAATCAAATGAGAATATAACAATTTATACATATATATATATATAGGATCAGGTTTAGTGGAAAACCGCAAAAAAATGAAAATTTGAGGAACACCCTGGTAAAAGTTCATCTAGAAGGTATGCACATGTGCATACAAGTAATTTGTAACATACACATGTGCATGACAAGCACACGTGCATAGAAACCAAAAAACAGCTTCACTTGTATGCACATACTGTCCAGATGAACGGTTACCAAGGTGTTCCTCAGAATTTTTATTTTCTGGGGGATTTTCCCCCTGAACCTCCCTCTCTCTCTATATATATACACACACACACAAACATCCGTAGTTTCATTTGCGAACCACCCTAATTTTGCAAACCGCGCAAGCCATCGATTTCATTGGTCAAGTTAATGAAATTGTTTAATTTGATGAAATCGGTTCATATAATTCCTTTTTTTGATGAAAGCGTTTCATATATTTGTGTTTTTTATGTAAAAATGAAAAAAAAATCATCAGAATGAAAAAATACATTAAACAATCTCATCAGGATGAGAAAAATACATGAAACAATTTCATTTTTACATGAAAAACACAAATTTATGAAACAGTTTCATCAAATGAAACAATTTTATGAACCAACTTCATATGAAATCAACAGTTTGCTACACACACATATACATATGCTACATGGTTGCAAAGTAAAAGGCACGAGATTACTGAAAAGGAATTGAGTTGCTGAAAATAGGCTAACTTAATTTGCAATTTATTAAGAGCATGGACCAAAAAACTAACCAGCAGCTTCATTAAGAATCTTTGACGACAAGTTGGGTTCACTTCTAGATGACATAGCCAACAACAGTAGCACCCTGTTGGCCATTAAGTTATACCTATACAAACAGTAAAACAAATTTAGTAGATAAACCAATTTAGTATGTAAAATGCTGTAAAGTTGGTAATAAAAGGGAGCTAACATATAACCATCAATAGGTAGTCTGGATGACCATATATGGAGACAATGAATCATTCAGATTTTAAGGGGACATAATGATTACCTCCAATGCAAATTAGTCGATTCAAAACTCATCGAACCTATCTCAGAAACCAAAGATGCAAAGTCTGTCCCAGACTGGTCAGCCGATTTCTGGAAAATGATCCTAGAGATTCCCGCAAAATAAATGTTGTATTTGACAAAAAGCTGTTAAGGTTGACAAATAGTTGTGTCATCGAGTTAGCAGGTACAATACAGAAAAATAAGCTATTGAATCATGCCCGGACATTTACCGTATTGATAGCTTTCTGGGTTTTCAACGATTCATGATGAGAACTGTAAACACAAACGAAAAAGAGAGAGTAAGACAACCTCACACCACCACCATATTCAACAACTATACCTTGAATAATATACTATATATATACACACACTTGCCTCAAAAGAATTCCAAGAAGGAAAGATGAGAACGATCTTGGTTCCTGTATTTCGAGACAATGGAAAGAAATCATGTAAGAAAGAAAACTGAAATATAAAATTTGAAGTCTTTCCGAAATTTGCCAACGATAAAATACCAATGTGAGATGCTTGAGAACCGTTTGAGTTCCAAGAACAGCACAAGAGCCTAAGACTGCATACTCCGGTGAGGTAGGACTTCGCAAATTCTCAGTGAAAGTAAGTACACACTTTGCAATCAAAGACGGCCACCGTTTGATCATTTTCACAAGAGATCTCCCAGCAAGCCTGAAAACCGATAAAAAAATCGTGAAAAACTTTTCCACCACGAGAATATCAAGGTGGAAGGTCGAATGAGATGTTGAGGTTAACGTGAGAAGTGGATCTGAACCGCTGATCCCTTTTAATCTCATGCCCTCCCATGATTCACGCATCAGAACGAAATTGATCCGGTGCATCTTGATGCATCTCATTCTAATGTGCATCCACTTCTCATCCGACGGATAATAACCACTTCTTACGTTAACTTTTTTTTGGAAGGGTGTCCCAGGCTATGCCTAGACTAATCTTGACAAATTATGACCGTAAGAAATCAGATCCTGATAAACCCAATGACCACAATTGTTGCGTATGCCTGGAATTGAACCCTGGGCATATGAGATATTCCACCACATCCCCCAGGGCCTCAACCACTATGCCACAACCCTTGTGGTTTTCTTACATTAACTTCAACTTGTCATCGGAACCCAACCCGAATATCAAAAGGGCATCAGAAGTAAATACGTAGAAGAGGACTCACGTGCGAACAGTATCATAGCTATGCACAGATAGATTAAGAAGATCATCCATCAAAACATTTACATGCTCCGAAGGAGATGCGTTTTTACTTGTACGAAACAAATGATACGATGCTTGTGATGTTCTCCATGTATTGTGCATGTATGCTTTATCGATGAGCGCCCACCTTGGCCTGGAATTAACGAACAAATCAGAATTAGTGAAACAAAAAAAATCGCCATTAAATGAGTAAATTATGATTTTCGTCCCTGTGGTTTGTTAAAAATTTCAATTTTAGTCCTTTTTCGTCCCTATGGTATGTAAATCATTGCTCCTCTCATCCTTAAGATTTACAATTTATCATGGTTTTGGTCCTTATGGTTTACAACTCTTTAGTATTTTGGTCCCTCGTACTTAAATATAGAATTAGTCCCTAAAATTATAATTTTTAACAAACCATTGGGACTAAAATCATAATTTACTCATAGAAGACATTACCTTTTTTTCCCTTTCGAATGAGATGGCACGATAAAGTTAACAGGAGGTTCGATTATGGCAACCGATTCCAATTTCCATGCCTGCCTATGGTTACTCCACTCTTCATATTCAGAACTTCCGTAGTTCCCCAAAGCCTCGATAATACGAATGAGGAGAAGCAATAGAATGCTGTCATCGGATTTTTTCTCGAGCAAGTATCTGCAAAAGTACCCAAATGTTTACAGTCTTAGGAAACCGATGCTGAGAAATATAGAAAGAAGGGGAACAGTAATTGGTTTACTTGGAGGCCATATGGACGATATTAGCAGCTTTTTCCCGCAATTTGGTGCTGCCGACACTTGCCCCCGTTGCACCAGCGATTAAGAAAGGTGGGTTTTCGACCTTACCGTTTCTAAAAGATGGTATGAAATCAGGCAAACATGATAAAACACCTTGCAATGAAGAGTCGATGCGCAAAAGAGTCACTTTCAAGTGGTCTTTCTCGTTTCCTGTGCAACATAACAAATGGGAAGCCATTCATAAAGTTGCAACCAACCATAACTAAGTGCTACAAAATATCAGGACTTACTCTTGATATACATATAGACACAAAAACAAGAAATTCTTGCCAAATATATGTATGTAAGTGTATATATAGGGGAGAGATCAGATGCAAAGCACCCTGATTTGTGCAAACCGTCAATTTCATTGGTTAAATTAATGAAACTGTTTCATGAAACTGTTTAATTTGATGAAATTGTTTCATATAATCTTTTCTTGATGAAATTGTTTCATATATTTGTGTTTTTTCAATGTAAAAACGAAATTGTTTTGTGTATTTCTTCATTCTGATGAGATGGTTTCATGTATTTTCTCATTCTAATGAAACTTTTTCATTTTTACATAAGAAAAACAAAAATATATGAAACAATTTCATTAATTTAGCCAATGAAATCAACGGTTTGCATGGTTTGCACAAATTAGGGTGGTTTGCAAATGAAACCACCCCTATGTATATGTATATGTGTGTGTGTGTATATATATACCTGGATCAGAGTGAATGTTATCTTGACATATTCTGAGAAGCTCGTCTAAAGCTGAATCGAGATGCAGGTTTAAGAGATCATTGGCGAACTGAATCTCTTCATCACTAGGGATATGCCACTTTGGGCCTGTAAATGCTTCATCGTCTGAAAAATCTTTATTACTTATCCATTCCTCCAAGGGGGTCAAAGACGAATGGCGTGAAATAGACCTATGAAACCAAAGACCACAACCCCCCTTAATATCGACATATTCACATTATATTATTATTTATAATTATGCAACGATCACAAGGAACATACTTGTACTGATCAACAGGATAATAAAGAACCAAACTTCCAAGGAGGGATCGAAGGACTTGATCACCAGCTATGTTAACCTGTCAATTTGAAAAATCTCAACAAATTAGTGTGCGAGACAAAAAGCAAATTAAAATATATTAGACCCAAAAAAGACTATTGTTGCATTTGCAAGGTTCAATTGTTGTTGAAAATTATTATATAAACTTCATGTATAATTTTGAATCTTTAAGACAACGAAAAGAGATTTAAAGAACCTTCCAAGATGGGGATTCAAAGGCGGAATGTATAGCCTCCTTAAATTGATCCTTGTAACGAAGAAGTGAAGGACCTCCATAACTGATTGCAATTGACAACACCTTCAACTGGTAATCGATCGATGTCTCAAGGGCTGGAGAAAGCGTAGCTCTTGCCTACGATATTTACTAGAGATATTAACACAAGGGTACATGTCAAACATACAAGAAATGATTTTAAAAAATTATAAGAGAACAACCTTATTCGAAGATGGAGATGTGAAATTTCCACTTCCTCCAAAACCCGTTAGAGGAATTCCTTTCAAAGATGATATAACAGTATATAGAAGAGGTTCAACGAGGTGATTAACAGCGAGTTCTGGATTTGAATGAATGCAAGCACAACACAGGAGCCCAACTTCAGCGATAGCTCCAGGTAGAATATTGGTCTTTAGAAACTTGGAGACTTTTTTAATAGCCTGTTCAGGATAAATAGTAAAGCTTATGACTTTGAACAAGCTAACCCGAAATAATTGAACAATTCAGTTCAATATGGGTGCGTTAGGTATCCAAACACGCAAGATAAACAATACAAGACATAAAAGTTGTTTAGCATTTGGTAAGACGGAACTGGACAGCGCAGAACAGATAAAATGACCAATTTACCCATAATAAATTGTTTATATCTTTTATACATTTTGATTAATTTATTAAATTATAACAAAAATAAATAGTTATATAACAAAATATATCATTAGAAAGTCTTCATCGAGACAATTAAGATGACATCAAAATAGAAATTATGTAGTTTCCAATTTTATTTTATACATTTTCTATATTATTATTATTTAATAAACTACATAAATTAACCAAAATACAGAAACCGTATAAAATAGTATTTTGAGGATAGTAAACTTAAAAGTCCAAATAGCATAAAATACAATAATTTTGGGCGTATTTGATATTTTAGAAGAGAATTAGATTTTATTTTGAGGTTATATTGGTAAAATATAGGTCTGTTCCACCTCGTTCCATGGGGTGGGGGTGGAACAAGGTTTTTCCACTATGTTCTTGTCTATTACACATAAAAATCCTGCCAAACTTGGAACAGTGGTCCTTGTTCTGTTATGTCTTATCCAGTGTACCAAACACACCCTATGAGACGATATATCGAACCTGGTTGTACAGGGATCTTGAAAGTCTTCCAAACAATATTTCCAACATGCAAAAATACTGAGGACCATCCTCAACAAGGAACGTTCCAGATGTTGCAGGTGAATGAACGTCTTCATTTCTGCAAAAGAACATTATTTTCTTTTCTAAGTGTTAAATGGACCAAACAAGCTAAACTCCAAACTAGAGGGACTAAACATGTAAACAAGCCAAACTGGAGGGTATTGCATCTTGATGATACTTACAAAACACTACTAGGTTCCAAATGTTGTAACAAAGAAAATAGGCGGCATAAGAACTCATCAAGCCATTCCGAAAAGCGCTCTGCAGGCATGAATGACAAACTATCTGTATCATCATCCAATGTCGCCATCTGGAATCGGCAAACCGTTAGATAGAACTTTTTTTTAAAACGGAACAATTTGATCATTTACGATAATATTTTTTGGTTACATTGGAAAATATGGAGCCAATGAGTTGCATAGTTGCTAGGGTTTTGGGTGGATCATTTGCATCCATCCCAAGCAAGGCATTGGTGAGTGATATCATCAGAAGATCACGGAACATGTCGGCATCGTTAACGTCATCTGTTTCCATTGGTGAAGCAGATAAGGACATAAAAAATAGTGATCGACCAGAAAACGCCACCGATGTCACGGCTGTCTTCAACTGATGGGTTGCTGTCATCTAAACAGATAGAAAACAAAGACAAGTGAGTGAGTGAAATCAATCGCATAACCACATGCTCAAATGGAAAAAATTTAATGTTACTAACCGTTTCTAATGCCATATGGAATCGAGAAACCAAAAAGGGAAGAACCAAAGAAGGCTCCACGTAAGACAAAATGGAGGTTGCAGCAGCAACTGTTTCAGAAAGGTGTTCGTTTTTGCTGTATTGACCACGGTCAATTAACTTCAGGACAGTACTGACAAAAGATTCCCTTTCTGATTGTCCTAGACAATATTCAGTCTCTTTATCCAGATTCCTGAACCAACAATTACTCACTTATAAGAAATCATATATATAGCAGGAGGTTCAGGGTAAAACCTCAAAGAAATGGAAAACTGAGGAACACCTAGTAACCGTTCATCTGAATGGTATGCACATGTGCATACAAATAACCTGTAGCAAACACACGTGCATATCCACATGTGACTAACATGCATACATGTATAAAAACCAACAGCTTCTGTTACTTGTATGCATACACACATATAGGGTCAGGTTCAAGGGAAAACCTCAAAATTTGGAAAATTGAGGAACACCCTCGTAGCCCTCCATCTGGACCCTATGCACTTGTGCATAGAAGTAATTTGTAATATGCACATGTGCATAATGCAGATGTGCATAAAAACCAAAAAACTTAATTTACTTCTAAGCACAAATGCATATGATCCAGATGAAAGAGCTACGAGGGTGTTCCTCAATTTTCCGTTTTTTTTAGGTTTTCCCTTGAACCTCCCTATTTATATACATATTAAATCAAGAAAAGAAAAGGATGGCGAAAGTGAATGAAAACTATGGCATGATGGTTCTTACCTTTTCTCTTGTCGTAATCGTTCCTGGAATGTATATACCAAGTGAAACAAAAACCTCTCTAGCGAGTACGTCCAACGACCGCCATTAGAAGGATGGTAATATCTGCGACAAGTAGCGAAACATGTGAATATACATCACAACCACACACGTTACTAAAAATGCAAGTAACAAAATCTAGAAAACAAACTGTTCTAAGAGGTTGACCAATTTCTCAAAGTGTTGTTGAGCCAAGCTACCGGGCCTCAATAGATAAACCTGCAGCAACAAAAAACATAAGATAGTGATATAAATCTGTTACAAACGAAACATGAATTAAAAAAAAACACGGTTTTATTAATCTTACAATCGATTTTGCAATGGCTTTGGACGGAGTGTGTGATCTATTGGAGAACAAAAATCTTGTATTTCTTGGGACATCGACAGAAAAAGGGTAAGATCCACCCCCACTAGCCACAGGCACCTGCACAAGTGAGTAATATTATATATATATACACATATACATATACATACATACATACATACATACATATATATTTACACGTTTTCAAGAAGTATATAATAAAGTGATGATTCCCACAAGACAGTACCTCAAACATGTTCAAGAATCGACTGAATATCTCGGGTAAAAGATCCTCCCAGTCTTTGGATTTGTAGTTCTTAATAACACGAGCCATAATAGCTGCCCATTGGCTGTTCCAGAACTGGCAATTTGGTATAGAATCCCACTGAAGAATACACACGTTGATCCATTCACTGTCGTGACAAGGGAAGTGATTAAAAATTGTTTCACAAATTAAAGGCATAAAGTGAATTACAGAACAAGTATCTATAAATTACCGTGAATAGAAGTCTTCGTTATTCGAGTTTGTAGGAAGGAATAGTCTCACAAATCCAGAACCTTCAAAAGCTGAGTTATGCCACGGATTTTCAAGTAGAGATCTGCAAATTGTTTTCATTCAAATACAAGAGTCTTAGGTGTCATTTGTTTTTTAAGAGGTGCTGAAATCTGAAGTTTAATTTTACTTCTGATTTTTAAGACGTGGTCTGAAGTCTGGAATCTGAATCAATAAGACTGTTTGTTTTATAAACTAATAAACGTTTGAATATGTATAATTATCTATTTTATCCCTCAAAAATTCAATAAATACGTCAATTGAAGTGAGCATCGATGATCGAAGGACGGAATGGAAAAAGAAAAAAGAGGATGTTTGCAGATTTGCGAGGCTGTGGAGTTTTAGCCATATGTCACACACTGAAGCCCAATTTAAGCAATTCAAGATGTTCTGGAAAGCCAACATACAGATCTACAGTCTTCGTATTTTGCATTTTGGCAAATGCAGTGTGCTTCTGGGCTAAAACCGACGTTGAAATCGAAAGAATGGTGCTGGACGAAAATAAGCGGTAATTAAGTGGCTTGGTTATCACTTAATTTATCAGAAGACATTAAGGGTTAAGCGGCTTTGAAAAGGGAAAAAGACAGTCTGAATTGTCTTACAAGGCCGTACACGAAAGACGAAAAAAACCTGAGACAATTTTGAATCATCGACAAAAAGCACATTAGTTATTAAAATTTACCTAAACTCGGACCATATCTCATGGGCGGAACCCGGCGGGAAGAATCTACGGCAAGAACGAACAAGGGAAGTGACTGTTTCGAAATGTCTTTGCCTTACCCTCCATCCCTCTGGTCCCGTATTCCTGTAGCATAAAAAAAATGGCATAAAAATAAAGTATATAATAATAAAGAAAGCTGTTCAGCAGGAGAAATCTGGCAAATAGAAATATGATTCTTCCAAGAGTGCAAATGTATGCAAGTATATGTAGTAACGGTAGCAAATAAGCACTTGCAATCGCTAGCGCTACCATTAATAACAAGCATTGTATAATAGTACCTTGTAAAGTGTGTGTGAATTAAATTATCATAGAAAGGGCGCCAGTCAACCTCCAAAGTCAACTTTTTGCGAAATTTATTCAGCAAGCTCACAAGAACATTTCCCCATCTCACCTAACCAAATACGAGTGATTTCCGATTTCAGTACAAATGGAAGAAAGGAGAAAGATTGAGACACAAAAGAATACCTGAGCATAAAGCTTGTCTTGTGATGCATGAAAAACTTGCAGCCCGAATTCCACAAGAGAAGCCACATCTTCCAATGACACTTCACTCTTCGCCTTTATGAACCTGCATGATTGATAATAATGAGCATCTTGCTGTTTGAAAAGCTAACATTTTTATCACATGTAAATATCTCAAAACTATGTTAGGGGTTGTTTGCTTAGAGCTTTATGAGCTCAGTGATCTAGACGATTTATTAGCTTAGCCATATAGGAGTGTTTCTTTACAGCTTAACCGTTAAGCCACTAAGCCAAAATGGCTTTATGGAATAAGCCATGACCCGTCTCTTGTCCCCAGTTAAGCCACCTCAAACAACCATGGATCTCCTGTCCCTTAGACAGACAAATTTATCCAGACAGATAACTTAACCCATACAAGACTAAATGGAAAAATTGTCTCTCCAATTACAATCCCAGTTGCTAGGATATGCATTCTGATAATAAACAAACAAGAATATCTTCACTCGGTAATAAAATCACATTGATAACTTGGTAAAGAAAAGAAGACCAAACAACCCCAGTATATCAGACACGGAGGTAGGGTTTAAGAGGGGTAAGATACAGACAGACCTTATCCTTGTCTCATAAGACAAAGAGGATGTTTCCAAGAAAACCCATTACTTGAGAAAAAAGTGTATAATGAAAGAGAAGTAAAATAAGAAATGAAAATGAAGCATCTACTCTTAATAGGTTCATTCTTTTATAGAATGCCTGAGCATGGTTCATTTATTTCAGCAAACAAATAAGGAATCTTGCCAATTATCCTTAGCTTCTTACCTTTAGGTACCTACATAATCAATATTAAGAAGGAATCTCTTGCAAACTAAAAGAGATGATTCCCTTGAGGAAAAGTTAAAAAGAATAAAAAGAACCCACCACACACTCAAGATTTTGATCACATGCAAAAACTACAAAATCACAAACAAATGATGCCTCAAGATGTCGATGATGGCACGTTTAGGGTTCTTAATCTCTAGCTACACATCTTAACACATTAAATATTATTTTTATTTTTTTAAAATTAATATGAAGTAGTTTAATCCCCAATTACACATCAAAACATGATTCTTTAACTTGTTGGATGAGATTTAATAGGCATTACTCCTCACATATGTTTGTTTGCCTAAATTGCAATAAAGAAAACTGGAACATAATGAAAAGATTAATAATTAAACTAGTTGACCAGTCAGAGTAAAACCTCAAGATTTCAGTAAAAAAAAGAAGTCAAGATTTCACTAAAACATCCATCAATTTCAACAAGCAAATACTCAATGATCAAGAAACAAGTAAAATTAAGTTTAAACAAACATAAAAAAACAAGCGATCGTTGTTACTGAGAGAGACATAGGTATGCACATAAATGAGAGCGAATTAATAATAATTGAAACTCACAGGTCAATGACTGATATCCATTTGAGAGTAGAGTAGACAGATTCTGGATCATCGGCAAGATACGATTCTTTGACGGAAGATAAAACACCGGCGAAGGATTCTTTCTCTTTGGCGGTGGCGACGGCGACCGGAGGTGGAAGCCAGGCGTTGTAGCGATGCATTTGTAAGAGTGAATTGGGAATTTGGGATGGGTGAGTGTGATTTAAATAGAGAGAAAAGAGGGGTGGTTTCTTTCTTTCTTTCTTTCTTTCTTTCTGGGCAAGACAAAGATTGGAATGGCTACGGGTGACCGGCAACCCAAGTCGGCGGTGAAAGGAGGAGAGAGTTGATTTGCAAGAAACGTTTTTATGTCTTTTGGGTTCGGATTTTTATTTATCCCCATGCCAAAATATAAAATAATCTCTCCCAACCTTTTTAACCAAATATTGTATTTAATTTTTCATATATAAATATTTATTCGATTCATTACTAGACGCTGTTTGGCAGTCGCTGAATGGTTTGGTGCTGGATGATAAAGTGGTCAGCATGATCAAGAGGCTCCTATAATATGGTGCAAAATGAAATATGGTGGTTTAGTAATTGTTGAGGATGAAATCAGGACTCTGAATGGTTAAGAGACGTCCAGAATACTAAACCATTCAACGGGTTTTGGAACCATTAAGATGCAATCCATTTTTTTGCCAAACAGGATTCACCTCTTAATGATTCTGAGTTTGCCTCTTAATGGAACTGTTAAGAGGTAAACAAACACCACCGAACTTGTATTTCGAATTTGTTATTTGATTCTACTCTTTGCATTTGTACATGTCGATTTGATCAGATATTGGGTTTAAGGTTTTTAGACTTTATGATTAAGAAAGACAGGGAGGTCGTTATGACATGATGTACCACATAAAGATAGGGGACTAGAGTGGAGAACGGGAGCGGATGTGTTATGTTGACAAAAGGTTTTGCTAAACCTAAAAAAGATATTCTACAGGATACTCATCAAACCAACTATGTTGCATTGATCGGAGTATTGGATGACAACAAAGTTTTTAATCATGTTCTCCCTCTTTAGTTGTTAGTTTTGGTAGTTTTGGAGTTCTTTTGTTTGTTGTTTTGCGTTTGATGACTCAGTTCTTTTTTGTTTGGTTGTAATTTGCGGGTGTCTCTAAAAAAATTGGAAGTTGCATAAATCTTAGATGAACCTGTTGGTAGACCATGTTAGATGAGATAACGAACACGAGTGTTTGAGAAATTTTGGAATTTGCACATATCATGGAATTTTTTAGACAGCTTAAATCGCAATAGTTTAAACATGTTCTTGTGAACCACTACACTAGTGAAGAGGGTGGAAAGCATATTGTCAAGGGAAACGAGGAGAGACAAGTTAACGAGGATCTAGGATGAACAACTCTTGATGGATAGATTGTTTTAGAAATTTTAAAGGACATGACCTATAAATCGGTCCGCACAATTGTCCATGTACCAGTAGAAGATTCGGCAACTACTGTGGCCCCTGCCTCTTCAGGCGGAACTCCAGGTTGAGGAGTTACTTGAAATGCTGCCAAGATATCAGTATCCTTGGTTTTATAGTCAGGAGTATAATAAGTCAATTTATAATGTTTAACACCAGCNGGTATACTTGACATGAATTAGGCGTAAATGAAACTTTTTATAGGAACCTTTCACAAAATTCTCAACTAATAGTAAAATTATCAACTAATCAGAATGCTCGATTATCAGACCATCGTATTTGATTCGGCAAATACATCATTGTTGTATACTTTTTCATATATATGGCGCAACCCAATTCATAATTCTTATTTTTTTAATAGAAATACCTAAAAATAACCTAAATACTAAGAAATTACCTCTTGACAGTGTGATATATGTTGTATATCTAAATCGTAGATGTGAAAATATGTGGAATTTTTCCATGAAAAGGTACAAAACAGAAAGAACAACAGGCTAGACGTAATTCGAGACATGGAACTAAGGTAGTAAGACTAGTAGTTAAGGCCATGAGTAGCACACAAAGTTGTCGTTTCAACCTTACACTATCACATCAGCGTCGCATCAACTTTCCACTATTCTACCCTCAAACCCTCATCAACCTTTCAAATATCGTACCACAAATCTTTCATACCCTCTACCATATTTTATTAACTTCAAATACATATATGTATATATATAAGAGAGAGAGAGAGAGAGAGAGAGAGAAATAGAGAAGGAAGAAGAAGATAAAGAAGAGATGGGTTCACAAACACTCTCCCGGAACTGCGTATGGCGTAGCACGAACCCCGATGAACCCGTGAGCCCACGCCGAACCCGTCCATGCTATGCATGGCCTTAGCATCAACAAATTGAAGAAGTTGGAAAGAGTGTGGATAAGGTTAGAGCATCTCCAACAGGTTTTCTATAATTTCTTTAAATTAGAGAACTATAAGTCAAAATCTTTAAATAAAATTACATTTCATTGTAACAGATTCTTTATTTTAGAAATTTTAACATTAATCATATAATTAAAACAATATATCATTCTATCACTTCAATGCACTTTATTGAAAATATGTATATATAAAATAGTAGTAGTTTAATTTTATTGGTAGAAATGACTAAAATAATAATTTCTCTCACCTCCAACCAAGTTTTAGAAAATTCTCTATACTGAAATTTTTCTTGTTTTCTCTATTTTAGAGAATATTATACAGAAATTGTTGGAGCAATCTAGAGAACAAAACCTTCATTTTCACCGTTTTAGAAAAGTTGTTGGAGATACTCTTAAAAGGCGGATAAGATAACAAGTGTTGTTTATGCATCTTTTAAACTATCTATTCAAAGCATTCAAAACCATTTGACCAACCATGTTTTAATGCACCTACTTTTTAATTCTTCTAACTCAGTTTATTATTATTGTTTTTCCTATGTGCTAGTTTTTGTTTTTTGATTTTAATGATTAATACCTACTTTTACACAATATTAAAAGTTTAAGCATATATAACTTGTAACATTTGAGGGGAAAAAAGAGGTTTGCATATATTTCAGTCTAATCTTCTAATGGAATATAATCATAATGTGTTTGTTTTAGATGATGATGTATAGATTGAATTATAGAAAAAAGTGACAACATAAAAGGGGGGTGGTTTGCATGTTTCTAAAAGAAGGGGGTTGAATTTGGAAAAGTTATTAATTACGTAAATTGTGAAAGTTGGTGAAGAAACGGAACAAAAATTAGAGAAAGGCATCAAGAAACATACATACATACATCCATCATATACGTATTGATTTGATCGGTTCCAGCGATCACCTCTGTTTCATTCTTTTGGGAAATTTTCTTTTTCATTCAAGAAAATTTCCAATTTCCGCCGATCAATTTCAATCTTTCCACGATTATGTTATAGGGTTTCTGGTATGATTTCTACAGATTTTCTTTCTTATCGAATCAAATATTTTTATTCAATCGTATTATAAGATTTGTGTTGTTGGGATATATCATTGATTATCAACTGGCATTCTTGAAATTTGCCATTTTTCTTTTACCTTGTATTGAATGTACTAATCATTGATTTTGTTGCATTTGTTTAATTTTATTAGAGTTAGATTAAGTATGCTAAGTTTGTAGATTAACTTGAGTCTAAATTATACAATTTCCTGTTCAGCTACATTTATATTCGAATTTTTTTTCCCATTATAAATAGTTGAATGATCATGGGTTTTAGGAATCTAGTGGAAGTGAGGGAAGATATTAGATACCATTTCGTTTGCCATTTTTGATGATTACATAACCGACATTGTTACTTTTTGTCTTATTGCATACAGATTAGGTGTTCAAGATCCCTCTTTGTTTTTACATATTTTTATCATCTCTAGTTGACATGAACTAACCAAACGAAACCAACCCCATAAATCCCACTCGAAAGTAGAGTGGTTGTTTCTATGAAGACCCCCAGATTGTGGAAAAGTGTGAGCAAACAGTTAGAAAGAATAAATACCATTGCAAGCTGAGCAAGGCACAAAAAAAATATGTAAAAAGAAAGTAACAAAAAGGTACAATGAAAACATAGGAAAAGGCAAGAAAAGGAAAGCTCACATAGAGCACTGAGCATATAAGGCGAAAACAAGTTATTGGTTCTCATACATAGCCGCCTAGCCTGGTCCTCCGTCTCCATGTACACCACCTATCAGAGGTCATGTCCTCAGAAATATCTAAGGGTTTGTTTGTTAGCAGATTCGTGAGCTTAATGGGACTCACAACTTATTTGGTCAGCTATGCATGACTATTTGGCGATGGCTTATTCATTAAGCTTCTTGGTGGCAGCTTTAGGCAAAAAAGCCAAGTTTTTTCCGCATCTGCCTCTCCCAATTAAAAAACACACTCCCTCCCAAACAAAAACCTTCCGAATCTATACAGAAATGATTAATTCAGACAAACAGCTGTATCCATTCAAAATTTAATGGAAAACCAATCAAACAGCCCCTAAGGCCGCCCTGACATAAACTGAGATGAGAAATCCAAAGTTAAAGATTGTCTTTCTAATGTAGGTCGTCCGATTTCCTACGAGGTCTTGGACCTTTCAAGATCAGTAGATTGTCATTTGGTTGTTTGAAGCCCTACTCTTCTTATTTTATGCAGTATACTCTGTATGATGCTTTACAAAGTTGTTCTTATGGTAATATGGCTTTTGATGGGTGTGCTGACAGATATATCTTCCTGCACTCTAGCTACTGCTGAGTCTCTACCCTTCTGCACCTGGCTAAAATGTCAGGTGAGTTTTATGCACATAATCGCAACATTTTTATTGTTTTTTTTGATCAAGAAAATAACAGTAATTGGGGTGTTTCTTTAATATTTTTGGATAACAGGCCTAGAAGGAAATGAGGCTGTCGATGAAACAGGTGAAAGGAAGTCGGATCTTGAGAATTCTGAAGATGAGAGACGGCTTTCCAAAATGAGATCCCTAAAGAAGAAGGCAATGAACGCATCTAACAGGTTTACCCACTCCCTCAAGAGAAGGCGAAAGCGGAAAGTTAATTCCAAGGTTCCTTCAGTTCCCATAGAAGATGTACGTGATGCAAATGAGGAGAGAGCTGTTTGTGAATTACGGAAAAAGCTCCTCCACAATAAGTTACTGCCAGCTAGACATGATGACTATCATACCTTGTTGAGGCTAGTAAATTCTTTCGGTCTTAAATCATTATTTATATCTCAGCTGTTATATCAGTTATTAGTGAAGCATATATATATAGTATTAGGTTCAAATGAGAAGTGCTAAAAAAATGCAAAGTAGAGAAGTGAT
>LUCG01244006.1:0-16057 GCA_001633085.1 Carthamus tinctorius
TTGACAAGATATAGGTCAGTGAGCTTTCCTCTTTGTACTTTCTTAATCATGCAAATATTAATCAATTCTTATTATTTTTGCCACGTGCTAAAATCCTTTTATTTATTTATTTTTTTCTATAATATTTGTATTTTTCATAGTTAAACTAAGTATTATATTTAACAAATAGGATGTATTAAATACCAAAAGGAAATTGGCAACTATAGTCCTTTACTGTAACATTCTTTATAAATTACACATTGTATCATTTTTTTATAGCATGTTCGATTCACGTGATGTATGTAGATGTTATTTCAATTGACTTTGTCAACCTACATGATCATGTGAACATGTGTACTTGATTTGAAAGTTATGTTATGTGTGAAATATTTTTATCATGTGTGGGTTCACGTACGAATGTCAGTTTTTAATGCGATGCCTGTAAAGCGGTGTGTGCCGACTAGAGGTGGCCAAGGGGCCACCTCTAATCCGATCGGTTATAACTGGCCCGATGAGTAACTGGTTAGTTAACCGAAAATCGTAGTTTGTTAAGGTTTTTTGGGAAAATCGGTTATAATTGGCACGGCCGGAAAATCGGTTATAACTGGTCCGGCACGACCTGTTGAGCTAACTAGGTAGGATACTCGACCTGTTGTCTCTCCAGCTATGTTTTCCTCTTTTGTTTGGCCTCTAACTCGGCCAAATACCGATCCCCCTACCACTTCTTATCCTCCTCTAACTTTTCTAGTTTCTCAAGCAACTCGGTTATTTGTAAATATTCAATATTTGATAAAAATCAGTAATTGATTGACGATAAAAAGCAATCACATAATACATACCAATATAAGACACATGCATCTGTGGCAGATCCGCTAACATTAACATATGATCTCACGGTGTTGCTACTAGCACTGAAATCACCGGTCGCAACATAATGGGATCTTAAGAGGTCCCGAGCCCAAAAGTACGACCATTTCTCCGTCCCCCCACACTTTGTTCCCACATATGGTGCTGGGATGGTGGCTAGCATGCACCTCAATTCTAAGTTGTGTATATCTCTCCTATGGTTTTACCAAAAAAGCAAATGTGTAAGCTTATATTTGTAGACATTTTGAAAGCATAACGATTGTGAATCAAACATATCAAACGCCTAACTTTTACACTTATAATTCTAATTTACAGTGGTGGTCAAAATCTCAAGCAAATTAATGTATTTAGCTATAGATCAACTAAGGCCATGTGGAATTTTAGTTTTTAGTCTATTTTAAATTTAATTTCACGCTGTCATAGCTGATCTGTCACTGATTACCAACGAAAGACTGACGAATACATTAATTCGCATTATGTTGGTAATCGGTGACCGATTAGCGATAAGCATGTGGAATTTAATTAAAAAAATTCACCATGATTGTCTGCTGATTATGAAAGATATTGCTTTCCTCAGAATGTTTACGGGGTGTAGGCATTCCTTGGGTAAGCAATGAAAGAATATGGTCGTCAATGATTTCCATCAATGATTCTCCGTTTTATAGTAATATACATTTGTGGTCGTATAATTTAGCAGGTTGTAACCTTTTATTGTTAGCCAATAATGCAAAATTAATGCAATATTCCATTAAAATGGGAAATCCAAATAATTTGGAGTATTCTACTGTATTTGGTAGGACTCATCTTATAGCTGAATGTGTTTATAAGATGGTTATCAATCAATTTTATAGAGTTCAAACATTTTTTTTGAACGACATGTTGGTGCAACGGAGTATTATCGTGCCACAATGGCACCAAGTCACGATGACCCGAGTTCGAAACCTCTCTAAGGAGAATAACCACCCCCAGCCTAGCCATCCAGCTTCCATTTAAAGGGCTTCAAGGCATCAGCTGGGATTCAAACCCGGCACCCGTTCAGGGAAAATCCCCCACAATGGACTCTAGAAGGAGTCGAACTCCTGACCTTCACCATATGGGAACTATAACCCATGCATCAAACATTTAGTATATGAATCGAAGTTGCACATTTTTCATATGAAGTTCAAATATACATATTCAAATGAATTTTTTCAATTACAAGCACATGAACATTCGGTTAACCTTTCGTTTACATCTTCTCACAATATTTACTTTATTTTTTATATTTAAAGCTCCAACTACTTTATAATACAAAGAAACACATTAACTTCTAACTATAAAGATCCAACTTAATCTAGGAATGTCCTAATCTTCATAAACAAAATAATTCTAATATATCAAAAATAAAAGTCATTTTCTTAATATTAGCAGTCGATAGTGATCCGGTTGGGGTTGCTGGTATCAACCTTTTGCACAAAATTAACAACAATTCAATATGTGGTTTATTTGGTTACGGAACTAAACCCCTCAAAACATTGTTAAAAATTAGTGAAGTTTTAAAATTTTAAGAACCATATATTTTCTTTCCTCGATCGAATTAATATATTCGTGTAGTATCTATGCATCAAACCCATATCTTGAAAAAGCATAGAGCTTGCGATATTTGTCACTTTCAATTTGGATATAGAGAATTTGATCTCTTTCTCTTTCCCTATCCCATATCTTATACAAAGATCCTTCATTTTTAATTTAAATTATGTTATTTGTTTGTAAGTAAAACTTTGTATAGTTTAAGTCAATAAGCAAATAAATTCTAGGAAAATAGTGAATGATTGAGAATGTTACATATTGCTTGTGTACATGAATTTATGTTTAACTTGTAGTTATTCTTGTGAATTTTCATGGAGTTTTATTCAAAACTGAGAATGGGGGTTAATTTGTTAAGTTTGTTGTTTTTATAGGAAATTTTCAAAGAAAAAAAAAACCACACCAACTATCTCATTTTAAACGATTAAGTCTATGAACTATTTATTTGAATAAGATAATTATTAGACTTTCTCATTTTAAATGGTTAAGTCCTTGAACTATATTTTTAAATGGAAAAATTATTAAACTCTATCATTTTGAATGATTAAGTTCTTTAGTTTTTTTGTAATAGATAAACTATAAAACCTTAAAATTTGGTGATCTACATTCTATCAACAAAAGAAACTAGTTGTAACGGTGTAACCGACTAGGAATGTCTTAAAGTAAAAAAAAAAAAAACATAAATCAATTTTATTGTTCGCAAACTCTATGCACTTCAAACCCCTCACAAATTGATATCAAACTCCCTCATCCCAAGTCCCAACGTTGTTCATTCTTCATGGTGTCTATCACATTATTGGCCCTTGCCACCATTCTCTCTCTTTTTTATCTACCAAAAGAGGGAGACTCAAAAGATAAAAATACAGATCAAAAAGCACAATGATGGCGCAACGAGGGGTCTTAATACCAGTCTTTGTGTGGGGTTTATATGACATATGGTTTGAGAATGGTAAAATGGATTTAGGTTTCATTTTTGCCTTAAAATTTTTCTAGTCGATTACAAATATTTTTTTTGGGGTTAAAATGATGTATGTAACCAATTTTTAGAAGTTCAATAAATTATTTTATTGAAAAAAATTGTTCATAAATCATTCAGAATAAGAAAGTTTAATGCTTTATCATATTTTAAAAACAGTTCAGGAATAAATAAATAAAGATGCATTAATACCAAAAGAAACTTGACAACTATAGTCCTTCATTGTAACATTCTTTACAAACAACTCCAAATTTTGGGGTATTGCACATGTTAACTTTATATTATTATTATTATTATTATTATTATATTCTATAACATGTTGAGAGAGGTGACATGTGTAAATGTTATTTCAAGTGAGTTTGTCAACCCTACATGAATCATGTGAAATGTTACTTGATTTGAAAATTACGGTATGCATGAAATGTTTTTAGTGTGTGTGCGTGCGTTCACATACAAATGTCAGTTTATGAGGCCATGCTTGTAAAGCGGCGTGTCCAAAATGTTAGTTACGAATCCGGAGCAAGCCCACATATGTTGTGTTGTACAAGATGAACTTACCAATGTCATATTGTGAGAAGGTTGATATCTAATGTGAGTAGGCCTTTTTATGAGTTTAGAATTGTAATAATATGTATGTGTAACTGTTTCAAATAAAATTGTTCACAAATGATGCATTATGAATAATGTGTGTAAACATGACAATTTGTGTTGCCCATGTATGTATGGAAAGTGGAAAGAAAACTTTATGTATAAAGATAAATCGTAGAATGGTAAAAAAGTAAAAATAAAACTTTACACACACACATATGACATATATATATATATTGTATAAACGGGTTAGTCGGGTCATTTTCGAGTTGATGTGTTTGACCTTGACCTTAACCATTTAATTTTCCTATCGTATCAACCCGTTTACTTCAACGGGTTGATATTTGTTACCCAGACCAGTTTATTTCATGTCGAGTTCGTGTCAGGTTAGCGTGTCGTGTCAGTTTTTGCCAGGTAATTAGCATGTCGTGTCAGTTTTTGCCAGGTTTAATGGAAACAATTTGGTATCTTTATATGGTATTTTATATGATATGAATTGAAAATTATTTAGCACTAGAAACTATAAATGACCAGCGTATTAACTGATTTATGACATGTGGCTCACAGGAAGAAAATTCTGATAATAGTGAGGGCAAATAGAAAATCTAGATGTCGTGTTTGATGTTTTATCCTTGCTAGTAGTTTGTTATCTTGATGGAAATTTTATGTAAGATTCTTCTGTCAATGGTTATAATAAGATTCTAAAATGTATAAGTCTTTAACATTGTTTAGGTTTTAAGTAAGTTATTTGTGTGTATGTTGAGATGAGTATTGTCAAGTATTGATGTGCATTTTATGCTTTTAAGATGAGATAAAAAGTCATGGTCCCTATGGGATTTAAGGAATGTGAGACCCTTTTGATGTTGATTTCTTTTAGAAGACTTCATTTAATCCAGAGCTCTAATGTTTGAGCTCATTTTAATTATAGAAAGTCATCATCAACCATTTTATAGAAAAAGTTGATTTTCATTGCCTCTTAATTTATAGCCTTGTCTTAATTACTTTTATTGAGAAAAATCACAATCTCTATGTGTATTTTATTGTTGTTTAGTATTTATTGATAAACTAGCACTACCATTCTGGAGGCGTTTAATGATGGACTATTCTATCAGTATCCCATCAGAATGGTGTAATCCGTAACTCAAACAGTTGTTGTTAATGCTATCACTAACGGATTGCACTAATGGATTACAATACAATCAATGACGATATTTAACGGGTTAACGACAATATTTTAACGACAGATTAGCGACGAGCAAACCATTGACGGTTTAGCACAATATTTCATCGGAGGATTAACAAAGAACCTATCATCGACGGTTTAACGACATACTTTCAACAATAGGATTCTCACGGCTCACTAACTATGCTAAGTACCATAGCTGATGGATTTTCATCGATGATCTGTTTACAATTTATAGTTATTTTATAATATATATTTCATGTATATTTAGACAAAACCTACATACATGCATGCAAATTCATAAATATCAAACCAAAACCTGCCCATAAATTTAAATATCACAAGTTCATACTATTATCAAAATACTAAATTCATAACTTCATACACATCTATTAGTCACTCATGAGTCTCTCCATTTTATTTCATTTATTGTGATGATTTCTCTTCCTGTATTTTTGTCACTCTCTAAGGGGTGTTCTTGTAATTCTTTATTTGTATATATTATTAGTTATGATCTCCTACGTCATTGGGCAATGAGAATCATTCTCTCATGGTATCAGAGCCTAAAGATCCTGTCTTTTCTCCTTCTTCCTCTCTAATCCATGGCGGCCTCTTCCTCCACTGATACCCTCCTCCCCATGAACACCCTTATGCATCTCTCCTCACCATCTGTCTTTCCCCCTCAAACTAGCTGTTATGGAAGAGCCAACTTATCCCTCTCCTCACCCATGAGCATATCCGCTAGCATTTACATGTTATCTCTCTGTGCTTCTACGATCGCTACAATCACGTGTCATAACATAATGGGGATATTAGGAGGCCCCAAAAAGACGACCCTTCTTCCATCTCCCGACACTTTGTTCCTGTAGACATAGGTCATCAGGAGGTACCGTGTTGGGATGTTGGCTAGTCGGCACCTCACCAGTAAGTTGTGTATACCACTCCTATGGTTTTACCAAAAAAACAAATGGGTAAGATTATATTTGTAGAAACAGTTCGTCAGCATAAAGGTTGTAAATTCCAACCAGCTGCTGGAGACCGGGACAGAGGGTTGCCAGGGATGCGCTCATGGAGGTAGAGTGGCTTCGGTCCAATGGGACCCGGGGCTAGGGTGTCTCCGTCAGACCACACCTTTTGGAGGCATAAAGGTTGTAAATCGAACATATCAAATGCTTACTTTTTACACTTATAATATTTCAATTACCAATAGTGATCAAAATGTCAACCAAATTATCTATTAAGTGTTGGACCAACAACAAATTAACTAACGCTACTTATAATTTCATTTTAAATCTTTTTAAAAAAAAAATTCATGTGGTCGTAGTTGATTTGTCGCTAGTTACCTACAAGTTCCCTTTCATCAACACTTTTCGGATTTTGTTGGTAATCAATGACGGATTAGAAACGACCACGTGAAATTTAATTTATAAAGAAATTAAAGTTCATCGTGGTCGTCCCTGATTGTGATAGATATTGCTTTTCTCATAAAGTTTACGGGGTGTGGGCATTTCGTCGGTAATTAGTGATAGCATCTGGCTGTTAGTGATTTCCATAAATGATTGCCCTGTTTTACACTAATATAGATGTGTACTCGTGTAATGTAGTAGATTCTAACCTTTTATTATTAACAAATAATGAAATTAAAGCAATATTCCATTAAAAAAGAAAATTCAAATTTTTTGGATTATTCTGTTGTATTGGTAGGACTGTACACTTAACTTATATTTGAATAATGAATATGTTTATAAGACGGCTATTAGATAGTTTTATGGAGTCCAAATGTTGAGTATATAAATCGACGTTACACTTTTTCATATAAAGTTATATATACATCTTCAAATGAATTTAATCAATAATTAGCATATAAACATTTACTTAACCTTTCCTTTATATCTTCCCACAATATTTTTTAAGCTTCAACTACTTATGATAATCAAGATCCAACTTAATCAAGGAATGTCCTAACCTTCATAAGCAAAATAATGCCAATATATCAAAAATGAAAATCATTTTCTCAATATAAGTAGACCATAAGTAAGAAATATAAAGCAAAGGAAGCAACAAAGAAGGACCACCAAATGGGAAAAAAAAAGACAAAAGATGGGGCCTAAGCTTTCCTCCTTCCTCTATTCATATTCACCATTTTGACAATTTCTTAATCATAATCATATGTAGTAGAACCTACCAATTTTCTTATTAAAATATTTGATAGTAAGTTGTTAAACAAATTTTATATGGTTGGAGGAAGAAATAATACAATCAAATAATTAAATGATAAAAAATGTATAGAGCTTGTGCCAAGTGTTGATGAAATGAGTGTACCATTTCATGCATTCTTAATTAATTAATTAATTGAGGTATGTATTACATTTTAATATGACTTTTTAAAATGTGTTATATAAAAGCATCATAAAAACCAAGCTTTTGTGGTGTTTATTCACAACCCTATGAAGATTCTCAAATCAAGTGATAAACATATGAATTTTGGAGAGTCTAAATACTTTCTATATAACAAAATTTCAAGTTATACCAGACTTATTTGGTTGTGGTGCATTTACATTTAAACGTTAACGGATTTGCGCCTATTTCGTTAAAGAGTATACTTAAGTTATTGAATATCTTATTGCAACATTGTCTTCTCCTGAACTTCAAGTCAATTTTCTCTAAAAAACCTTAATTGAGTCAGACACTTAGTTTCACATTCTGCATCTAGGACCTCAAAGATGCTCTTATCCTATCCTTTCGATATGCGAAATTGTTGCCGTCAAGCTGACATGATTTTATCACTAACGATCATTTCCTCGTAAGATTCATGAAGAAAACAAATCTAATGCATGGACAAACTCACCAATGGTATGTAGTGACTAGCTATGATACTAGTACCGATATACATTATGTTATACCATTACGAAAAAAGTAATAACATTAATTGCAACGTTATGACATCATCAGTATAATCACAACCAACACAAAAACAAACAAGCATATAATACATGCAATATGTTTTGTGGTTTGATGAACACAAGTACCCAACCACATTTGTGATGCCATGCATACCTACAAAATGATCATCCACTGTTCTTCACAAAAATCACAAAGATAGCGAGTGTATTTACAAAAGAATCCATCTAATAAGTCGTGACTTGATCTTTACCTATATAAGCTAGGTTTCTGATTCACGGCTTTATCTTCTAAACAAACCTCTCATCTTTTAAGAGTTAATGATTTCTTGTTAAAACATAATTGTGTCTTTAAAAGTCGTATGGAATACTTGTTTAAGGTTAATTAATTTCTATCACATATTTTTACATATAAAAAACAAAAGGCATGTTCTAACACTCGAAAAATACAAAACCCATGTTCAAACGGAGGTACATATCTAATTGAAATAATTAAATGCCATAGGAGAACTATTGGAATCTCAAAACATGTGAGAAAACGAAAGCCATATCCAAATGAAATAAATCGTATATTATAATCTTATCTACAATTATACGATAAGCATAATATACTGATTTTCTTTATCTGTAAATTTTAGGTTTTATCCAAAGTAAATATTAGATATACATATTGAAATTCTCATATATGACTAGTTTCTTATACCAAATGGTTGTGGATCTTGTATTCAACTTCTAACAATTGTCATTCCCAATCTTTTTACATATTTATTTTAATAAAGACAATATTAACAAAAAGAAATTCACCCATATTTTTTTATTAAGATTTTATGTGTTAAATGTTTAGGAAATTGTCACAAAAATTGCAAAAATTCAAGAAGTAGAACAGGAACACTTGTTTGACTAAATTACTCACATGCTAATATGCTGCTATTCAGAATTTAATATACAAATAAGTTAATATTTCTTGGCCATTTTCTAATATTAACAGCTTTTTCAAAAGGGACAAAATGAATAATTTCCATAGCATGTGGTTTTTTTTAATATTACTTTATAATAAAAATAAACTGTATACACTTACCAACCTCTTTCAAAAAAATTTATCTTCATTTTCAAAAAACTAAAAAAATAAAATCTCCATAATCACTGTTTTGGTAATTTACATTGTATGATTAGTTTATAAAATTGCTCATAACAAAAGAAATTATATGTAAAGTACAAGATACTTTAACACAATTATGTGATTCAAAATTATAATGATTGATCTTATCTTTCAATTTATTTATACGTTTATAATTTAACCAAAATACAGAAATTGATATTTATTATGATTAATGTATCAAGCATGAAAGTTATACCTTGTTTGATATTTAGGATATGGATTCTTTCAAAAAATGTTATCAAGCATTCATAGTTTGAGAATCATAGTTCTTTCGTCGGATTAATATCTTCGTATAATATTTGTGTATCGAACCATATCTTAATAATAGGTTCGAATTTCTAAACTATTGCAATATCTGTCACTTTCAGTTTGGAGATAAAGAGAATTTGATCTCCTTCTCTTTTCCTATCTTATATCCTGAAGGAAGATCCTCCGTTTTCAATTTAAATTGTGTTATTCAGTAAAATTTTGTTGAGTTCGAGTTAATGAGCAAATAAATTTTAGAAAAACGGTGAATATATAGGTAGAATCTTTAATTATTCTTGTAAATTTATGTAATTGGCTAAATTTTTTCTTTTTGATGGCTTTTAGTTTATATTTTTGAATATGAATATGAAAAACAAAGAGATGGGTATTTTAGTCATTTAAAAAATTACTTTTAAAAAAAATGTAAGGGCTTTGTGTTCAAATAATTAATCATTTGTTTTTTTTCTTTGTTGGTACCATCACATGCATTACATGGCCCTCAAAAAATCAGTCCTAATGTCTCAAACACGTCAACTTGTCTATGAATTACGAAACTACGATTAACTTTAAATTAATTTAGATGAAATATCCGTTATTCATTGAGTTGTTTTCATTAAAATTTATCATCCAAACTTACCGTTTAATGATGTTTCTAACAATATGGTGTATTTAAATGATAGATCATTTAACTTAATAAAACAAAAACCTGTAATTTGGTAAATACGGTTGTCTAAACAAGTCTACCTGTACTTATACTTAACTAATCTTCTGAAACTATAAAGGTAGTAATGAGATAAACTCTTTCATTAACTTTAAATTGATAACATATATATTGCGAATCCGATGTCTCATTATCAAATTATGGTACAAAGTCTTCCAAAATGTTTTGATATTTCTATTTCATTGAAGATAGGAATTTACCATTTTACCCTTTGAATTTGGTACATGGACTATACATACACCCTGGCTAGGAAAGAGGATAATAATTGATCATATTGGAATTTTCCACTCTGGCATAGAAAGAGAAAGGATATAGAGAATGCACTAGACCATGGTGGGCTCATTTTTGTTATTTTGTACCAAGATAAGGAAGAGCAAAAAGTCATAAAAAATTATGATAAAAAAGGTAAATTACAAAATCACCCTTCAACTATCGATCAACATGTAGGTTTCGTTTTTTTATAAAAGCGATTCTACTTTTAACGGTTAAACAAATAATTTTGTACCAATTTAATCATTGTATGCAAAATTTGTATTGGTTAAAAGAATATTATTTTAGCATATCCAACTTATATTGATCCAATAAATATAAATGTATTTATTACATCAATATCTTAAGGTTTTAATTAGATTTATATAAAAAGAAATACATTTATGTTTTATTGAATTAGTTTACCTTTGAATACATTGGACTATATTACCATAGTCACATATTTTTAAGTCATAACATAAAGAAAACATAGGATGAGGATTTAGGACATAAACCCATTACTATGAACTTGGTTTCAATAATGTTTTCATATGATAAATTTTTAAAAAAAAATCATCTTAAAAAATAGCTAACATAATGATTTATTTTCGAGTCATATTGTAATGAAATTGAATATGATTTTTAAGAATTTTTTAACACAATCAACTTTGTTACACTGTTCAAAATTTGTTCTAAACAACTTATCTGTAAGTTTTCTTATATAAAACACATAATTATTAATGCTATAAACTTAAAATTTATATCAAGTCTTAATAAATGCAGTTGTGCAGATCCTATCCAACTAGTTATGTTATAATGAAACGATGTCAACGTCAAGTTAACCTTGTATGATATTTCGACAACACGAGAAAAAGAGGACATGAACGAACGCCATCGATATGCAATTAGGTCGAAATTCTTCAGTCGGGGAGCAAAAAGGGAAAAGAATTTATAGAAAAGTGCAACCCCATCATTCATGAATAGCATAGGGGCTGCTTCTATAATTATCTCTAACAAAAGAGCAAAATTCCAAGAAAGGAGGGAGAGAGAACACAAACCTGT
Organism: Carthamus tinctorius; assembly: GCA_001633085.1. Taxonomy (NCBI): domain Eukaryota; kingdom Viridiplantae; phylum Streptophyta; class Magnoliopsida; order Asterales; family Asteraceae; genus Carthamus; species Carthamus tinctorius. Next base: position 11,497 of record LUCG01244006.1, read on the forward strand.
GGTTGCAAATTGGCTATCAGCTTTTCTTCTGCTAACCCCATGGGAAACTAACACATCCCCTTCATCTCCCTTTCTTTGGGTGCTTCTAATTTCAATTGAAAACCCCAAAGGAACCAAGATTCTGATTAGGTTTTCTAGTTATTAAATTTCTTGAAAACCTCCCATTAAATTTAGGGAAAAGATGCTTCCCTTTTGTGTTCATGGCCTACAATGATTCTTGATCACATGAGTGAAGATCAAGTCAGAGATAAGGAATATATATATAAAAAGATAAGTTTTTAGTTAGTGAACACTGTTATTCTTCATGAAAGGTGTGTAGGATAGAGAAAACCCTAGAAACCCCATAGCTTAGCTTGTTAGAACCCTAATCAAGATTCAATCTTTTCAAGAAAAGATCATCAGAATTCAGTTTTTTCTCAAGAAAAAGACCATCAGAATTCTGGGTTTTTCAAGAAAAGATCATCAGAAGTGAGGGTTTTCAAGAAAAAGATCATCAAGATTCAAATTTTTGAAGAAAAAGATCATCAAGATTCAGTTTTTTCAAGAAAAAAGATCATCAGAATTGAGGGTTTTTCAAGAAAATACCATTAGAATTGAGGGTTTTCAAGAAAAAGATCATAAGAATTTTGGGTGTTTTTAGAGATGGCAGGAGGGTGTAGTATAGTGTGGTTTAGGAGAGATCTGAGGGTGGAAGATAACCCTGCTTTGGCTGCTGGTGTGAGGGCTGGTCAAGTGATTGCAGTTTATATTTGGGCACCAGAAGAAGAAGGTCATTATTACCCTGGAAGGGTATCAAGATGGTGGTTAAAACAGAGTTTATCTTTGTTGGATTCATCTTTGAGAAATCTTGGAACTTGTCTTATAACCAAGAGATCTACTGATAGTGTTTCTTCACTTCTTGAGGTTATTAGATCAACTGGTGCTACTCAGCTTTTCTTCAATCACTTATATGGTCAGTACCCCTTTCTTTTATTCTTTCTTTGTTAACTTTTGTTTTATATATTAATTAATGGTTTTGTGGTGAGAATTATGATGTAATTGCATCTAAGCTTATCTGGGTTCTATCTTTTTCAAGAAAAGTTTGAAATTTGAGATCTTGGATGCATTATTATTATGATTTTAAGAAGTTTATGTAGTTATTTTAGGTCAATTGGTGATCTTTTGGTTCAGAATTGGATCAATTTTGGAGATCTTCTAGTTGGTATTAGAATATGTTTCTTCATGATTTAAGGTTGTCATTGTTCTGCATCCGGTTAAAGTTGAAGAGTAGTCACGAACAACCATGAAGTGCTTAGCTTGAAAGCAATAATAGCTTAGAAACGAAGTCGCAGCTTAAATCCCCATTTCCCCTTTACCGGTGCATTAAAATTCGATAGCAGCCTGATTTTGGTAACAATGTGTTGATCTGTGTAATGTTCTGAATTCAGTTTTGAGTGGCATTCTTTATGGAATATGTGCATGCTTAAAGTTAGGATATGTGGAAATTTTTAAATCTCTCTATGACAGCTTTATTCGGGGGCTCCTATATATGTATGTATGTATATGTATTCAAGTTTGATGGTATGTGTCTAGTAGATGTGGGACTCCAACACACCCCTCAAACAGAGTCCCTAGATGTGGTGGCACTGGCTAAATACCATGATATGATATGTGTAACTCCTTTGAACCTCTCTTTAAAAGAGCCCTTAAGAGAGAATGAGTGGAGTTTCCTATGTGTGTGTGTGTGTGTGTATATATATGTGTGTGTGCTCTGCACATGTNAAAATGAAAAACTAAGGAACACCATAGTAATGATTAATATGTAATTTGTAAGTAATTTTTCCAGTATGCACATGCGCATACAATGCAAACGTGCATACAAACCAGGAAACATCTTCAATTACTTGTATGCACATCAACACATGTACATACCATACAACTGAATGGTTATTAGGGTGTTCTGCAGTTTTTCATCTTTTTGGAGGGGTTCCTCTCTCTCTCTCTATATATATATATACACACNCGTATATATAGATATATAGATAGATAGGTTTGATAATCCGTGTCTACCTGATGTGGGTGCCAACAAATGTATGACTCTTTTGGTCATTTTAGATATAAACATTCATGGACTTCAAGCATATGCCTTTTTTAGTAAGACCTTCTATATTGTTCATTGTCTTGTGTAGTTTGAATATTATAATTTCGGATTGAATTTGACATAAATTTGTTTCATGTGTCTTAGATCCTCTATCTCTGGTTAGGGATCACCGAATGAAGGAGGTTTTAACCAGTAACGGCATAGCAGTTCGTTCCTTCAATGCGGATTTGCTCTACGAACCATGGGAAGTTCTTGATGATGAAGGCCGCCCGTTCAATACATTTACAGAATTTTGGGACCGATGTCTTAGCATGCCATATGATCCCGAGTCTCCACAACTCCCACCGAAGAAGATAATCTCAGGTCACTTTGCTTATGAATCTTATCAGGTTTCAATATTTCGGAAATATCTCTCTATCTCTTGAAACGGCTATAAGGTCGCCATACATTCTACCCCTAGACCTTACCTTCGGGTGGGATATACCGAGTTTGCTTGGTTTGGTCCCACTTTGTCCCATGAGACAAATGCAAGGTCTGCATGCATCCTACCCCTAGACCCTACCTACCTTCAGGTGGGATATACAGTATATCCCACCTAAAGGTAGGTGGGACAGATGTCCCTTGAGACACATACTAAGTTTGATTGGTTTGGTTCCACGTTGTCCCTACTCCCTTGAGACAGATGTAAGATATGCATACATCCTACCCGTAGGCCCTACCTACCTTTACGTTCGATATACAGTATACCCCACCTGAAGATAGGTGAGACAGATGTCCTTGAGACAGATACCAAGTTTGTTTGGTTTGGTTCCACGTCCCTTGAGACAAATGTAAGATCTGTATACATCCTACCTCCCAGAACCCACGTGGGATATACCGAGTTTCTTTTGTTTGGTTCCGCTTTGTCCCTTGAGACAGATATCCTACCCCTAGATAATTACCTATTTCAAGTGGGATATACAATGTTTGTTTGGTTTAGTTCAGACAGTTGTACGGTCTATTTACATCATACCCCCAAACCCTACCTTCAAGTTGGATATACTAAGTTTGTTTCGTTTGGTTCCCTCTCTATCTTTTGAGACAAATGTAAGCTCTGTGTACATCCTACTCCCAGACCCCACTTTCAAGTGAGAAAAATCGGTTTTTCTTTTGGTTCGTTTTCTTTGTACTGATCATGATTGCTTATTTTTTCAGGTGACTTATCGAAATGCCCTTCAGAAACACTGATATTCGAGGACGAATCCGAGAAAGGAAGCAACGCCCTTCTCGCCCGTGCATGGTCGCCCGGTTGGAGCAACGCCGACAAGGCACTAGCGGCATTCATTAGCGGGCCGTTGCTTGAATACGCCAAGAACCGTAGAAAAGCCGATAGCGCCACCACCTCCTTCCTATCTCCACACCTACATTTCGGGGAAGTCAGTGTCCGGAAAGTCTTCCACATGGTACGAATGAAACAAGTCCTCTGGGCCAACGAAGGGAACACGGCCGGTGAAGAGAGCGTGAATTTGTTCCTAAAATCCATCGGTCTTCGGGAATACTCGAGGTACATGAGTTTTAACCATCCGTATAGCCACGAGAGGCCGCTTTTGGGGCATTTGAAGTTCTTCCCGTGGATTGTGGACGAGGGTTATTTTAAGGCGTGGAGGCAAGGTCGAACGGGCTATCCTTTGGTCGATGCCGGAATGAGGGAATTGTGGGCCACGGGGTGGCTGCACGATAGGATAAGAGTTGTGGTGTCGAGTTTCTTTGTGAAGGTGTTACAGTTACCATGGAGATGGGGTATGAAGTACTTTTGGGATACGCTTTTGGATGCGGATCTCGAGAGTGATGCTTTGGGTTGGCAGTATATCTCGGGTACTTTGCCTGATGGCCGTGAGTTTGATCGTATCGATAATCCGCAGGTATTAAAATAACTTAATCGATAAATCTTGATTCTGTTTGAGAACCGTAAATCTTTTGAAAAACCTGAGAACCAACTATTCATGATGAATATAATAAATTATATTTTTAGGTTATTCATAATGAATAGAGATGCACAAAAAAGGCTAGCCCGGAGCCCCATCCTAGAGCCTAATCAAGGCAACTTTTTCAAGGCCCAGTTAAAGCCTGGACCAGAAAAACCCGACCGTACCCTCTTTCAACCCCAAAGTCCGGCCCGGGCCTGAAAATCTATGCCTTTTATTTGGTTTATTGAAATGGGCTTTGAAGGCCCAAGCCCAAAAAATATTGGGCCCTTCGCATCTCTAATCATGAAGCTCATGAGTCATGAATAATGAAAATGCATGATAAATAAAGGGTTATTCATCATGAATAATTTTTGAAAAACTTGATTCCAGGGTTCTCAAAATATTTACGGTTGTCCCATAATGGTTAAAGCCAGCCTCAAAAGGCCGATCATACCCTCTTTCAACCCCAAATCCCGGCTCGGGCCTGAAAAGCCCTGGTCTTTTATTTAGTTCATTGAAATGGGCTTCGAAGGCC
>LUCG01244022.1:0-10327 GCA_001633085.1 Carthamus tinctorius
GGTTGTCCTCACGTTCACAACCAAAAAGTGGTTCACATTTGAACTTTCCTCTATATATATATTTTAGATACTAAATTGAAGTGATATATTGATTATATATTTGGATGATATAAAAGAATGCAAGATTTCATTGTAAATCGATTTTAAAAAATGATGCTGTATCTCGTTAAAATAATAGCGAGTACGAATTTAAACATAAATTGATATAATGTGGTATTTTTTAATTTTAGGTTATTTTTATTCACCCTAAATTATTTTTATTCACCAGGATAATGGCAATAGTTTTTTAATCTTTAATTATTTTTGGAATATTTCAGTAAGCCATTGGGAATATTATAGAATACAATAAACTATTAACGTTGCAGTGACTTGTATTGGGTCCCATTGGTTCGTAGGACTAAGTTGTATTGGGTTGTAACATATCATATTGGGTGTAAGGTGTCATGTTAAGTTATATTGGGATGTAACGGATCATATTGGGTGGTGAGGGGATAAATTAGGTTTTGTTTGGTTGTAATGAGTCGTATTGGGGATGTTGGGTTGTAATGAGTCATATTAAATGGTAATTGATACAGGTTTTGACATGGAGGGTCAGACCCTTCTATTTTGGAGGGCCCATTGTCGGGCTACCAAAGGGGCCATGCTTAATGACCAGTCTATTCGAAGCTTGGAATATTTAGTGTTTTTACTACTTTTATTGCATTTTCATTGGGTCTTTATGTTCGGCTCATGACATGTTTGTTTTGCTTGCCCATATTGTTTTAGGCCTCTTATTTAACCTTTGTTTGAGTAAGTTGGATGGTGAAAATAGAAATCCAGAATTTTCCATTTTCTTCCAAAATTTGTGTTCTTGTAAATTCTGATTTTAATAGATTCGGTATTCGTCGAATCAACGAATCCCAGAAAAGATTAGCCACGAGTATTCTTAGAATCATCGTATATTAATCTACTGTTTGATTTACTCAATGCATTATTGATGGATCATAATATGTCATATTGGTAACCCCAATGGGGCAGCCTACTGGTTAAGACTTGATGTTGGGGAAAAACCCACCCAAGTTCGAATCCAAGGGTGAGCAACCAGGGGCCACGGAGTATTAATCCCAGGGGAGTATGCTTTAGCTCTCGGTAAAAATTACCAAGGATGTAGCCTGGGCAAACCCNGTCATATTGGTTGTAAAGTGTTGTAATGAATTTTTGTTGGATTGCAATGGTAGTAATAGTATGGGATTATGTTACGATGTAATAGGTCGTACTGGGTGGTAATGATTAAAAAAATGGGTCATATCATGGCATAATTGATCGTATTTGGTGGTACTTGATTGTATCAGGTTGTATAGAGTTTGTTGGCTTATGTTGGGTTATAGGTCTTACTAGGCTCTAATCTATCGTATTGGTTCATACTTGGTGGTATCTAGGTGTATAGAGTTTTATTGGGTTATATCGGATGATGTTGGTTCATAATAGGTCATATTGAGTGGCAATAAGTTCTATTACTTATTGCAGGCCATAATAGGATATATTGGGTTCTCTTGAGCTGTAATGGATCATATTGGATGACAATGAGCTGTAATGAGTTATTGGTGGACTATAATGGGACATATTAAGTTCTATTGAGCTATAGTGGTGATTATATCGTGTCGTAATGAGCAGCTAATGTTTTTAATGGACCATATATGTCTTTTTTGTCGCAATGGGTCACACTATATTATGTTGGGTTGTAACGAGTTATAATAGAACGCAATGGGTCACATTTGGTCTCATTGTTTATGTAAAATGGGTCGTATTAGGGTCATATAAGGTTTTGTTGGGTTGTAATCGGTCATTTTACCTCGTCTAGGGTTATGTTCAATTGCAATCAGTTGTATTTCCTTTTGTCAGTCATATTTACTATTGATGCTCGTATTAGATTTAATTAAAATAATCTCTTATCATATATATCAAACTACTTGTCTAGTTGTTCCATTATTCGTGATCTTCATGAGTTGGATGTATATACATATAAAGTTTGATAAGATAGATAATTATTCGTTGTCTTAAATAAATAAAATAACAAAATAAGGCTTACTAATGAGAATAATTATCTTTAAAAAAAACATTAGAAAAAAAATAAAGAAATTGTATTTATAATATGATTTTCGTTGGTTGGTCTAATGCTGGAGACAGCCTGTCAGCAACAAAGTTCCACTCTCTCTCTCTCTCTCTCTCTCTCTCTCTGAGTCCTTCTCCCCTTACCTTACGTTCTCTCTCTCTCTCCTTTCTTCTCCTAGGTTTTTCAATTTCCCCTTTTTCTTCCATTTTTCAATCTGGATTTAGCTCAAGGAGATCCGGAATTTCACGATTCCTTGTAAGTTCTTCCGCCATTGATCTGCTTTTTTCTCTCTCGATTTCACCTATTACCTGCTTCTTATGGTATGTGTTAGTTAATCTGCCGTTATCAACTTTAATTTCTTGTTTTTTATGTTCGTAAAGTATAATCTCTGGTGTAGTTGTTCTTTAAATTCATGATAATACTGGCGTTCATGAAATTGTTATTAGCTAGGTAATTTAATTTTCATCTTGAATTTTTGTACTTGTTGTTGAGGAGGTAATTTTGAGTTGTAATTGTTATGATTGTAGTCAATGAATGGCTTCTTTTCATGTTTGATAGTGTTATGTATGCTTGATTTTACATGCATGGCTTTTGCTTTCATGAATGCCAAAACTTTTGGGAGTAATATATAGCAGGAGAAAGAGCCATCAAGTTTATGTGATGGTACTGTGTCTGGGTAGATAAGTTCTTTAATGTTTCCTTCTGTTGGTTTTGTTTTAAAATCTGTTTTGGTCATAGAGATAGGTGCTTACATTGTATACTGAAGTCATTAGGTTGCAGTTGGATGCAAGGGCTAGTTGGAGGGGTGTTGATGGATCTATGATAGTGATACAGAAGTTAGATATATTGTAGAAATTTACTATTTGTGGACATTTATTTATCTTCCCTTTCTAGTGAGAGCTTTGTTGGCTATGGGGAAAGAGATTTCACAGAAATGAAGCTAAAGTCTAAATTCTCCTTGTGGTCAATGTATTTTAACAGTATTAGATTATGTTTCAAATAGGTGGAATTGTACAGAATACGGTGGGTATGCTTGGGGTTTGTGAGCTGCATGCTTTATAGGGGCTTGAATGTCTATCGGTAAACGTAAAACTTCTTTGTCACCCTTCAAATTTGCTCAGATGTTTCAGCAGGTTTTGGAAGCAGTTTCCATTATTCCCAATAGTTCTCTAAATGTAGTTATGAGTTTTCTACAGCTTAGCATACCCTGTTTAAGAAAACGGTTGCTGCAAGTAGCATAAAAGGTTTCCAAATCCCATACCTTCTTGCCCGTCCGAAGGAAATTTTCTCTGGACTGGGTATGTAACTTACCAAATCAGTAGTCCCTTCCCTTTTTTGTGTCATATTGGAATTAAAAACAGACAGTCGGGCTAGTATGGATTTGAACGTTGAGCTCGTTGGGTAAAAGCCTGTGATGGGGATTTTAACCAGTGGACAATCGAGGAGCTGACAAGAAGAGCAAGTATGGTGAAAAGTATCTTCAGGGGCCAAACAAGAAAAGGTTTAGCCCGATGTCAGTGCAGTCTACTGAAAAAGAAGGTAGCTCTGAATAGCACGAAGGCAATTTTTTTTTTAGTTTGCTAGGCCTTCGCTTCATTTCAAGACTCAGTTTGCCAATAAGAAAAAGATCATGCCATGCATTTCCTCCACAAGGTTCACATTCTTTTTAATCTACAAAAGGTGATTAACATTCAATTCAGGTCAGCCAATAGGATTAACATCCCAAAAACCATAATAAAGGAAGTAAGTGATACTGCTCGCTTCTGCAACCCCATAGAACAACAGATCTCTGGAATGTCTCCCTTCTCAACAGGTGAAGCATCTGCGTTCTGCAATCAATGCAAAAATTAGCTCCCAAAATTATACATGATAAATATATTTGTATATATTCAAGAAAATGAAAGAATCAATTGTACTTTTGTTTGTTCTTTGTCTTCCTCCTGTATTTGAGCATTTCCGTGGGTTGAATTTATTTTGTGTCTAGTTTTTAAAGTTCAAGCCTGTGTATCATCTTGAGCCTTCCATTTTTCCATCTGATATGAAGTGCCAACTACCAAGAATCACTGTAGCTAAATATAATAGTGTACTTTAAATAGTTTAAATGGGGTCAGGGTTTGAAGTGAAACTAATGGAAATCCAGGGTTCAAACGCCAGTCCATGACTAAAAGTTAAGGGTGTGTCATCAAGGAAGGGAAGGAAATGTTATTCTGCTCGATCGCTTAAATCTGCCTTTCATTCTTGTTTTCACCCGCATAATTTTATTGTGTCACCCTCTCAAGTCCTGGTCACTTTTGATAATTCTTTTCATATATGTCCTAATTAAGCATCTCTTGTAGGGTGATGTTGGTTACATCTCATTCTTGTGCCTTATGTGGCACTTTACAACAAAAACTACACACTTCTTTGAATTTGTAGACTTAGTTACTTGTCACCAATATGAATATGGGTTGGACATGAATCCCATCCTAGGCTTCATCTTATTCTTAATCTCAAGACTGATTTATGTACAAAAAGAATGCAGACTTTGGTTTCTAAATAACAAAGATGCCTTCTCATATTACTGCAGCTTTGCAACACAAGACAAGTGGTAGCAAAATTTTTGAAAAAAAGCATGTTGTTTGGCCCTTGGTATTGATGAAACAAGTTTCTTCTTTGTTTCCAAGTTATCACACCTGTCTTTGCTATTTTTTAGCAGTCTGACCAGTAGTGATTTCTTAAGGAGAATTTGATGCTCCTAAGCTACAAAACACCGTAACACACTATATCCATGTCATCAACGGGGGTTTACATTTAGATGTGTTATTGCATCAAATTGTTTGTTTATATTAAATAATATGAGAGAAAAATGAACTCGGGATACACTTGCTAAGAGTAAATTCTTTCAAACATGCCCTTGACCTCATCCTTCCTAGATTACCAAAAGGATTCAGGAGCGAGTGGGAATGTGTTTGAAATTTGAGTGCTTCTGTCTTTGATGTTTAAGAAACTTGAAGCTCATTAAGCTCATGTATTTCAAAATGGAGGTAGTATGTTGCTATGGAACTGCTTGTGTTATCTACTGGTAACATACTAACATGTTATATAAAATCTAGCATTTTTATGTTATAAGCGGTTAAATCTATCACCTTATACCTTTTCTGTTATTCAATGTGACACTTGATTATAGGCTTTTGGAACTTAGTTCCAAGTCTAGCACCTGATAAATATCTTTGCTTTTCCTTTCTGTCTTGAGTCAAGATGCTAGTGTCTTTCTTCACACATCTGTATGTTGTCTTCTGTAGGTGGTTTAGTTGGCTAGCTACTGGGAATCATAGTAACATAGTCACTTGGAAGAATGTGGTAAACTTGCACTGAAGTTTCAACGATTTTAGGTGTTTGCTGGTGTCCAGAAAGAATTCTCTTTGCAACAAATACCGATTTATATATGTGACGGGAAATTTAAGTTACCGGGGGCTTTTTGTATCCATGCTGTCAGAGAGCATGCGTGGAATCTATTTTTTGGGTAATGCCCCTGACGAGCGTAGTTGCTGATGCACTCGGTGTGGTTACAATTTCTCTGGTTGCTATTTTGGGTCTCGTTGGTCTGCTCTGCATCTTGTACTCCTTATATTTTCGAGATCATATTCGTGGTCAAGGCTATACCCAACTTGGATATTTCAGTGGTCCGTGGGTTATTCGAATAGTTTTCATCTTGTTTGCGATCTGGTGGGGTCTTGGAGAGATTTTGCGTCTAGAATTCTTGAGGCGTGACGGCCGGGTGTTACAGACTCTCGACTTAAAATGGCAGGAAACCGTATGCAAATGCTATATCGTGTCAAACCTAGGATTTGCAGAACCGTGCCTATTCCTAACCCTTATTTTCCTTCTTCGGGCTTCTTTACTGAAGACGGAATCTGGGCCATTGAGCCAGAAATGGAACCTGAAAACAACAATTTACATTCTTCTATGTTTGTTACCACTGTTTGCCCTTCAGATGACGGTTGTTTTAGTCGGACCTCAATTCGAGACAGACTTGCACCTGAACAAAAAAGGGTACTTTTTCAAATTTACTACTAAGCACCCGAATGGTGTTACTCGCTGCTACTACCCTTTACTGAGTACCATCTTTCTTGGTGTTTTTGCTACCGTGCTAACGCTTTATTTGTTGTGGCTCGGGAGGCGAATACTAACTCTGGTGATCAACAAGGGTTTGCGGAAGAGAGTGTACACATTGATATTCTTTGTTTCTAGCTTCTTTCCTTTACGGGTTCTGTTACTTGGTTTATCGGTTCTTTTCAAGCCGGGGGATACTGTGTTTGAGGTTGTTGCGTTCTTGGCTTTTCTCTCTCTTTTATGTTGTGCTGGGGTTGGCATTTGTACACTTGTTTACTTCCCGATTGCAGACTCTTTAGCATTGAAGAATCTGCAAGATATGGAAGCTACCAGAAGGATCATCGGGGAACATAACGACACTTTGTCGCTAATCGCTAACCGTAGCCTTGATGATTTTAGTGGCGGAGGTTCCACAAAACGGGGATCCATTTCTTTTCGGACAATGGAAAGAGATGAAAATCCAGGTGGGTTTGTGGAGTTGAGCCTCTTTTCTCCTTCGACCCCGATAGGTTCACCCCAGCAAGCTCATCGCTGGCCTATGATCCCGATCCCTTCTAGTTCGACCTCGTGAACCATCTTGGAACTCATTTTTGTGGTAAAACAGTTTGTAAAGGTCTTAGGTTAAATAAGGATTGCTGTTTTTGGTTCTGTATTTTCTTTTTCTTTTTTTGGTTGAGCTGATCTGTATCTCATCATCATCATATTATACTTTTTATAACTTTGTACAATTTCATCAATGCTTTGGATTCAAGTTAAAAACCCTTGTTCACCTCAGCTACTTGATTCATTGTTTGTTTGTATTTGTTTCAAAAATAAAAGTATTAGAATGTCAAGTTAAGTTTTGTGTTAATCTCTAATCAACTTTTTTGCAGGAATCATCTTCTTCGTTGTTTATTAATCTATGGTAAAAGTTTTCTTCATCATTTACCTTATCAGGCAACGTTCTCGGTTATCAAAATGGATTGATGGTAAATGTCTTTTCCCTGGTAAACTTTTACGGGGGTAAAAATATTTACCTTTACTTACTAGGTAAGATTCTGTATCTATTGGGCAAGGTCACCTCTAACCGGTAAGATTCCCATATCCTTTCTATGTTCACTTTAGTAAAGTAAGTGACATTTGGTAAGTGTTTAGCCAGTAATTGTAATTGTCTGGTAAACGACTCATTAGTTATGATTCATGTAGTTGTTAACTTGTCTCTTTTGTAGAGACTTGTGCTTCTATATCAACATATGATATCTGAATGCCATATTTTTCTTAGTTATATGTACTTGGGTGTAACAAATTTAATCATTTTTTTCCCAATCAATGCAACCTTTTTCAAGTTTCCTATTTTGTACCCCTTTGGCTAGCAAGTAGATAGCAATCTACTGATCTCCTAACATTTGTTGACTTTATCATTTATTTCGCCGTAAATAAGAATCTACGTCATCGAATCAAATGCTACAAGATTAAACAGTTACTTATCAAAATTAGTATAACTTAGGAACTATTGGAACTTGTTTACTTCCATCGAGAAAAATAATTGTTTGATACACTAAATAGGAACTGAATCAAAACTTGTTGAATACGTATTTGCCTTTTTTTTGCTTGGTGAAAACTGTATGCTGTAGGTCAACTCGGTTATTTTTTTGCTTTCAAAAGATATCATTGCGAAGTTTGGACTAAAGTTACCTCACCGCACTTAGTAACGGTTTGTTACCAAACGTTTTTGGAATACACGTTTTCTAGTGAAAGTTAAGTTACTGTCCTCACTTACCAGATAACATTCTCCCCCACTTACTGGGCGGTAAATGCTTATCTATCGGATCAATTAATTTCATGTTTTCCCTCTGTTATTGCCATCCATGGCCACGGGGAGTCATGTTACTTGTGTCTGTGGATGGGTGGTCTGTGTTCTCGTTTGAATTCAAATCCTTAGTCGGCTGTCGACGTGATCCCATGAGAATCAAACAAAACACAATGTTTGTGTTTGTTATGTGCAATAAATGTTGGAGGACACAAAACATTGTAGGGTAATGCCAGCCAATGCAATGAAAACTTTGAGACAAAAAGTACATGTTGCAAGTCATTTTGGGATAAAAGCTAACTTCAAGATCTCAAAATGGAACAAGAAATCATGCCTTGTTTACATACCCTTTGAATTTATGTTACAAAATGAACCAACAAAAAGAAAAAAAACCTTTAAAAACCAAAATTTGGAGAAAGCTATCAAGATGGGGTCAAATCTAATAATCACAGATCAATTAAGCATTTGTATTTATGTTATAGTTTGTGTAAAAATAATTGTTCGGTTTTCAATCGTAAGTGCCTACTTTTCAATTCTAAGCCATAAGGGGGCGTTTGTTTCGTAGAATGTAATGGACATTTTTTTTTGAGGAAGGGAATCCAGGATGAACGCTTTTTTCATTCGGCTATGATCTCATGGAATTGGAATGTTTAATTCTTTTCTTAAGATTCCATTTCCTTGTTTGCTTCACATAATATGAAGGATGAAATCTTTGAATTCCAACAAATTCCATGGATGAGTGATTTGAACATTCTATCATAAAGTCTTCCAGTGCTGTAGCGGATTGGTTATCGCTCGGTGGATTCATAGTGCCATAACCGAGTTCGAGCCTTCCCGTGTGCATGCTTGGGGACATTTAAGTGAGGCTATGTTTAGCCCCTAAAATTGCCGGGGATTAGTCGGACTTTGACCCGGACACCCTTTCCCAAACAAAAAAAAACACATTCTATCATGAAACCAAGGGATTTCAATGGAATGGAATTAGATATTTTCATAATTCCAATATTAATCTTTCTAAAACTTTATTAAATTATTTTATTAAAGTATTCAATAATTCGTTTATTAAATTATTTGATTAAAATATTTGTGAATTATTTTATTAAATTATTTAATAATTATTTTATTAAATTATTAATAGTTAACTTATTAACGTATTTTAGTTAAAAAATAAAATATTTAATGACTAGTTTATTAAAGCATTTTTTGAAAAATTAAAATTATCAAAAATGGTATTTTGGTCATTTATCAAAATTTCATTCCAATTTTAAAGCTATATTATGTGAACCAAACAGACATATTCCAATTTGTTTAATAGATTCCATTCCAATTCTGTCAATCACACAGATGGTTAAACCTGACAACATTCTATTCCAACTTCTTTAAAGTCAAATTTTTTTTTGATAAATTCCATTCCATCCAAAAGCATTCTGCGAACCAAACACCAACTAAGTGTTTACTTTTAGGTTATGTCATTGATAATAACACGGAGAAGTTCAAAACCCTCACTACCATTAACGGAAACATGAGGACAGTCGAGAGTGCGCCACGTGACATATTCAGTCTGAATAATCACGTATTATGCATACTGCATAACACAGGATTCAGTATTATGCATACTACATAACACAACATTCAGTGTTATGCAGTTTGCATAATACATGATTATTCAGACTGAATATGCCACGTGGCGCGCTCTTAACTGTCCTCACGTTTGCAACCAAAAATCAGTTCTCAGCCGAACTTTCTTCTCTTTCTCTCTATATATATATATACACAAAAACCAACCCCATTTGCAAGAACAAAGGAACTCATTTTGAGTCACATATTGATGTGGGCCCATGTGGGTCCCACATATTAAAATCATATATGATTAAGGTGGGTCCCACCACTGAAATGAATGTGATTTTTTAATATGTGGGACCCACATGGGACCACATCATATGTGATTGTCGTTGGTTCCTTTGTTTCTACAAAATGCATTAGTTCTTGTTTGAACCTAATTATATATATATATATATATATATATAGAGAGAGAGAGAGAGAGAGAGAGAGGAAAGTTCAAATGAAAACTCATCTTTCATTGGAAACGTGAGGACCACTAAAATTATGCGACAATATTCACTCTGAATATCATGCATTATTCAGAGTGAATAATGGTCCTTAAGCTTTATTCACTCTGAATAATGCATGATATTCAGAGTGAATATTGCCACATGGCGCGATTATAGTGGTACTCACGTTCACAACCAAAGTTGAGTTCACATTTGAACCTGACCCTATATATATGTATGTATATATATATAGGGAGGTTCATACGAGAAGCATGTCAATTTAAGAAAAAACGAGGAGTAATC
>LUCG01244049.1:0-10675 GCA_001633085.1 Carthamus tinctorius
TTCACAACCAAAAAGTGGTTCACATTTGAACTTTCCTCTATATATATATATATATATAATTGGGAAAAGGGAGTGTGTTGCTGTCATGTACCTAAGCTTAAGTAGTTTTGATTAAAACCCATAAAAAATAAATAAAAAATAAAATTAGTAGCTAAGCTTGATTGACAATATCCAAACTCCAAATCGACATTTCAAAATCGACTCCAATAGATTATCAAAATCGACTTCCAATCGATTCCAAAAGATTTCAATCGATTTCGAATTCATCATTCCAATCGATTTCAAAATCCAGATTCAATTCCAATCGATTTCAAAATCGATTTCAACCCAGATTCAATCGAAACCTAAGGAGTACTAGGTTTGAATATCTAAACTAAAAAGTTTCAAAAAAAAAAAAAACCAAATCAGACAGATTCAATCGAAACCTAACATCAAATTGGAATGACTGCATATATGATTGCTCATGAACAATACTCATGAGAGCAACACTCATGAGATTTAGATGAGAATCAATTTTCTATATGAGAGTAAATATGAATGACTGCATATATCGATTTTGATTTGGATGAGAATCGATTTTCAATGAAATTAATTTTGATTTGGATGAGAATTAATCAAGGCTACTGATTTGGATGAGAATCGATCAAGACTACTGATGAAAATCGAGTTTGAAAGTACTGTTCGATTGGAGTGTCAGATCGATTAAGGGGGATGATTTTATTTTATTTTCTTTTTTTAATAGGTTTTAATCAAAACTACGTAGTTTATACCTAAGTTTAGGTACATCATCACATTTCCTTTTCCCTATATAATTATATGAAGTAAAATACTAAAATATATAAATTATACAATATCAATATTTTTCTATATAATGCCATCAGGTATGTCGTCACTTAATACGTAGTCGATTTATATTAGGTAAAACAATTAATAATTATTAAACAGGGAGAAAGATGGGTCAAAAAATAAATACAAAGACAAAAGTCGTCTTTGATTCCAACTTTATTGTTTTCACATATATTATAATTATATCTATTGTTTTTTATTTTAATAACATTGTTTCTATGATAACATTTTTTATAGTTATATTAAATAGAAACTACAATGTTTATTACGACAAATAGATAGAAAATAATTTCAATATTTATAAGCTTACGTTTAATTTATATGTTTGATATTTAATAATATTACCGATAGCTCAAAATGATCTTTTACCATTTATATATAGGGATGAGAATATAATTGAGAAAACCTACAAAAGGTTTTTAAAATGCTACTCCAACCAGTAGCGGATCCGGAAATTTTTCATAATGGGAGCACTTTTAAGGTGGATTAAAACTTCGCAAAGTTGTCCGATGTGTCTTTAGCCTAATTCCATTGTTTCGAGAGATTTTTAAAGTTTTTTTTGTTGATTTCAAGGGATTTTTAGTTTTTTGTTGATTGTGAAGAACTTTTTACGCTTTTTTGGTTTGTTTCGAGAGTTCCGTTTTCGTGTTTGGTTGATTTTGAGAGTTTGTTTTGTTTTTTGGTTGATTTCGATGGTTCCTTTTTCATTTTTGGTTGATTTCGAGAGTTCCGTTTTCATGTCTGGTTGATTTTGAGAGTTTATTTTGTTTTTTGATTGATTTTGAGGGTTCCTTTTTCATTTTTGGTTGATTTCAAGAGTTTATTTTTTGTCTTTTGTTGATTTAGAGAATTACGTTTTATCTTTTAATTAATAGGGGCTCATACAAAAATTACTGGGAGATTTAAGGTAATAAGTTAGAAAAAACAGTTAGTTTTAACCTATAAAATTAGTTTTTTCTTATTTTAATGGCGACCATGCCCCCATGTTTCTCTACCTACATCCGCCCCTTACTCCTCCAACCAGCGTTTCAATAAGCTAACTTACAGTCTACCTAAAAATGTACTAACTCATAAGGCTATGCGTACCCAACCCTCCTAACCCCACTGCCACATCAGCTTTTTTCCCAACCCCACAATTAACCCTCTCGAACCCTCTCTGATTAGTACCCAACCCTCTCACACACCACACACACAACCCTCTCACACACCCATCGGCTTCACCCGATGACAAAACGGTTTCAGCAACCCGTGGATTGCATCAACCCGCCAAGGCCGGCGGGTTCGAAGCCGCTGAACCCACACGCCGTTACGCAGAAAGCCTTAATGGAAACCAACCAAACAGCCCCTTTCTATGTGTGTTTTTGAGGTTGGATTAGACTAGTCGATTGATTTATCGAATTTTCATATGTACCAATAAGCCATGATGCTCTGAAAAAGCTCTGATTTTGTCTGTCCAAAATAAAGTTCCCCCCCATATTCAGACTTGGAATCTAAAGTACACCCACCAAAAAGCCCAACCCCGGAGGAGGGTGGTGGTGGGTGGTGGTGGTGGTGGTGGTGCTGATTCTAAAGTGATAAAAATAAAACAACTAAACGCCAAGAAATTTCCACTGTGGGAAGTGCGAACATTCTGATCCACCTTTGGCTTTTTGCGATAACACACTGTTGCTTTAGTGGCTGGCAAAGATTAACGACAACTCATCTTTTTCCCCCTATTCTGTTCGTCTTTTTTCCAATATTTCCCCCTATTTTGTGCGATCCCGTTTCCCCCTTTTTCGCTTTCTTACTCCAAATCCTTAATTTCGTATTGTGAGAACTGAAAAGATCACGACAACTAAGTGGGGTAGTGGGGTTTTAGTGTTCTTTTCATATCCTAAAAAGATTGCACACCAACTGTTTGATAGTTTGTCTCTGAGACCCTTCAACTGTTTTTGAGTTGATTTTTGGTCTTAAGCTCTGATTGATTCTTCATTAAATTTGATTCAATCTTTGAGATTGGTGTTGTTTGTTTTGATTTGTGTGTTGAAAGTATTCAAGTGGGGTTTTGAAGATAATAAGAGGTTTGTGTTTCTATTTTTGTTGTATTCTGCAACTGTTGAAGTGAATTTGTTGGTTTTAGTGCAAGATTTGTATTAGATTTTTGTTTTGGAGTACCAAAGCAGCAAGTTGATGTTTGTTTGTTGTCTGCAAATTTGGTGGTTTAATTTAACTCATATCAAGATCTATGTTGGCTGTGTTTGCAGGTCCTCCAAATTCCCATTGGTAACAGAAAGATTTCATGGAGGAATGTGGATTTTCTAGGGTTTGAATATTGAAACTTTGGGGGTTTTGAGGAGAGTGAAAGTGTTAAAGAAATAATATAAGGCAAGAGGTGGTGGATGTCAGTGGTGGTGGCAAGTGGTTGTGCCTCTGCCTCTGGTGTCTAAAAATTGCCAAAAGAAAAATTAGTTAAAAAAGTCTGTGAAAGTATGTGTCATTTGTAGCAGTGTCTCCTTGCTTACCACATTCTCTTTACTTTTTTTGGGGTTTATGATAGCAGAAGCATCCAAGGTTAGCAAAATCTCTTAAAAACCTTACTCTTTTTTGTTCATTTTCAAGAAATCTTGAAAATAACCATTTATTTGTTGCCTTTTGATTAGAAGTTTAGTGTTTATTTCTGTGTTTGATTTCCCATTTTCTCCTGTGAAAAACTCATTAGATTCGAACCAGTCGATTGGCGGTGGTGATTGATTTGATTGAATCTTGGAGGTGATCAAAGTTTTGTGGTGTTGAAGATGAAGTTCATGAAACTTGGGTCAAAGCCGGATTTGTTTCAATCGAATGGCGAAAATAATCGGTTAGTATGTGTCGTTAAACTTATGCGAATTAAACGTTGACATTCGTCGATTACTGATCTTGAAGAGTATGAAGGTCAAACCCATCTTCAAATGCAATCTTTTCACTTATGATTCTTGATTTCAACTTATATTTTGTGAAAGGGGTTACAAAAAAGATGCATATTTGCAATTAGTTATTGCATCTATTTATTTTTTGAGCTTATTAAAAAAAACTATGATCGACTCATGCTAGTTGTTTGTTTACCTCTTAATAGTTCCATCAACTTCTGATAGGCTAAGAGGTGAATCTTCTTTGGCAAAAAATAAAATAAAATCCGTCTTTGGTTCTAAAACCCTCCGACTGATTTTGTACTTTAGGGATCCATTAACTGCTCTACTTTCATTCTGAACAATTACCAAACAATTGTATTTCTATTTCATTTTGCACTGCATCATAACTCATAACAGCCTCTTAAAAAAATTATCATCCTGTTCTAAACCATTCAACAATTGTCAAACAATCCGACGTTTTGAAAAACTGATTCAGACATCGTTTCAATAAGCTTTGGAGTTTTTCCCACTTTTTTCCGATTATGCCCCTTATGTTTTACATAAAATTTTGCACTTCCTTTTCTCCTTTTATGTTACTTTACATTTTGATACAACTTTTCAGCTAGTTTTTATCAAACATAATTAGTTTATCAGCTAGTTACCTTGTTAGCTAACAACCAGCTCATAAACTAGTTTGTCGAATATAGCTTAATACAAATGATTTTTGTTCGTGTTCAGATATGTAGCGACCGATCTGGCTAGCGACTTGATCGTAAGCGTTGGAGACGTCAAGTTTTATCTACACAAGGTGCGATATTTTCGTATTACGCGTTTACGCTAACAAATTATGTCGAAGTTTCTTATAGATGGTCAAATAAAATGTTTTTTTGGGTTGTCTGTTGTTTGTAGTTTCCATTGTTGTCCAAGAGTGCCGGTTTGCAGAAACGGGTTGCGGTTTCCGATTCCGGAAACAACCAAGAACTCGAAATCGACGACATCCCAGGCGGCCCGCCCGCCTTCGAGATCTGCGCCAAGTTTTGTTACGGAATGACGGTCACCCTCAATGCGTACAACGTCGTTTTGGCTCGATGTGCGGCCGAGTATCTCGAAATGTACGAAACTGTCGATAAAGGCAACCTCGTTTACAAGATCGAAGTGTTTTTAAACTCGAGCATTTTCCGAACTTGGAAAGACTCGATCATTGTTTTCCAAACGACGAGGTCTCTTCTCCCGTGGTCCGAGGAGCTTAAGGTGGTCAGCCATTGTTTAGACTCGATAACGTCGAAAGTCTCCTTGGACACCTCGAAAGTCGAGTGGTCGTATACTTACAATCGGAAGAACGAAACGTCTTTGAAGAAACAACTAACGGTTCCGAAAGATTGGTGGGTCGAAGATCTGTGCGATCTTTCGAGCGATTTGTATAAACGAGTTATGATCACGATCAAAGGGAAAGCAAGTTCCGATGTTGTCGGTGAATCTTTACGAGCGTATGCGCAAAAACGGTTGCCGTGGTTTGGGAAAAAAGACGGTTTCGTTGGCGGGGATGATGCAAAAACCCGTTCTTTAATCGAAATGATCGTTGGGCTCCTGCCGGACGAAAAAACCGACGTTTCTTGCGGGTTTCTGATCCATTTGTTGCACGCGTGCGTTCTTCTCGAGTGTGCAGAAACCCGAAAGAACGAGTTGACGAGAAGGGTCGGGCGCCAGCTGCAAAATGCGGCGGTTACCGAGATCGCAATTCTTGAGGTCGATTTGGTTCAAGAATTGATAGCGATCTTCATGATGAGGGATCGGAGTGGCGAGGATGAGTTCTCGGAGATGAAACGTGTTGACTCGGCTGTGAAAGTCAACGTGGCCAAGATTGTCGATGGCTACCTTGCGGAGATCGCAAAGGACCCGAATCTGCCGTTGATAAAGTTTGCGGATCTGGCGGACATGGTGTCGACTTTACCAAGATCGACCCACGATGGGATTTATCGTGCGATCGACATGTATCTAAAGGTAAATTTTGTTTCATTTATTTGTATCTTACGATTGAATGCAACGCTAACCAGGGGTGGACCTAGAAACTTTTTCAAAACGGTGGCACTATTTGACTATAAGAAATAAATATAGAGATATTCTTTACAAAATTAATATTGGTTTTGTGTTTGGTTCATTACCTTTTCAAATGTAAGGTCTCGTGTTTGAGTCCTATTATTGCAATTTTTTTAGAAACATATTAGATCTGACATTAAAAAGCTAAAAACTAGGAAAATGACTAGTAATATTTGAACATGAGACCTCGCATTTGAAAAGCAAGAAATTAACCGATTCTATCGAGGGAAATGTGTGTTCTTATTGTAGTTCCAAAATATATATGGTAATAGGTTCATCCGGGGATCAGCAAGAGCGAAAAGAAAAGAATTTGCCGGTTAATGGACTGTCGGAAGTTGTCTCCGGATGCTTGCCGACACGCGGTTCAAAACGAGCGACTCCCTCTTCGCGTAGTGGTGCAGGTCCTCTTCTTCGAGCAGCTCCGCTCCGCCACAAACGGCGGGATCCCAGCCGAACCTGCCGCTGCGTTGCCACTAGCCGGGTCGAACGGAAGCTCAAGAACCGCAACAACAAACACCGAAGAAGAATGGGGGTCAGTGCCCACGAGCGAAGAGCTCAAAACGCTGAAAGAGGAACTCGAAAAAGATGCCACGAAGACAAATAAACCGAAAGGGATGCTTATGTCGAAAAGGGTATTCATGAAGGTGTTTTCGAGCAAGGACCGAGATAGCAACAACGGGAGTTCGGATACGTCCGAGGAAACAAAGTCGTCGTCTAGGAGCCAGAGGCATTCTTTGTCGTAGATTATGTTGTGCGTGTAAATCGTTGTTTAGGATGATGTTTAAGCCGCCCTTTTGTAACGAAAGAAAAGGGAATACCGCCTTTTCTTCGAGGTTTCTTTAGCATAATTGGAGACTCAGTAGTATGTTTTCAGAATTCGATGTAATGACCTTTCCAATCGGGTCTTATTCAGTGTAGTGAAAATGTTTCGTCAATAATGCAGGTAGCTTAACTATTAAGACCTCGGATCCGCTAACCAAAGGTCACCGTTCAAGTCAAGTTCGTGTAAGTTGTCCATAGTTGTCCTGAATACCTACGGTTACAAGATAACCTTTTTTTTTTGTTTTTGGTTTAAGATTTGAAAAAAAAAACACAAAATGTTTCAAAATAATAAAATTTCGGTTTGCATTGTGAAAGATACCAAATAAAATCATGGCACAATAACATGTATTAGATTTTAGAGTAAATTACTTTGGTCCTTGTGGTTTATACTTAATTGCATTATTGGTCTCCATTTTAAAATAATTATAAATTTAGTCCCTATGGTTTACATTGTATTGCATTGTTAGTCCCTGTGGTTTACACTATATTACACTGTTGGTCTCTGTGGTTTACACTATATTGCACTATTGGTCCGTATGCTTAACACACTGATTTCATATGGAGTTAGGGTTAGGGGACCAATAGTGCAATCTAATGTAAACCACAAAAACCAAATTCATAATTATTTTAAAATAGGGACCAATAGTGCAATTAAGTGTAAACCACAAGGACCAAATATGTAATTTACTCTAGATTTTATTGCATAAAATGCATTTGAAAAAAAGTGAGCTTCATATAAGTGAACCCATAAAGCTTAATAGGATATGGCCTATGGTTTCACTTATAAAGTACACCTAAAAAAAATACATTTTCAATGTTTTTCAATCCAGTATAAATTTAAATAAAAAAATCATGCCAACCTAGGCCATAGCAAGTTCCAGGTCGGGCCTTGATTTTGGTGGAAAATTGTAATCGTGCCTTAACCAACAGTCTCAAATCGGTCCCATGTCAGTCCCGAGACCATTTGGCCACTTCTATATTAAACTGATAAGAACCGATATTACATTTGACCTTAGCCAAAATGCTAATAAACGTATACATAAGATGCATCTATATAACAATATTGGGCAAAAAGTTGATTATGGCCAATTACGACAACCCAACATGAGACCCGCCCCCTAGGAAACACATATGAGAGGACTCAGAGCTGAGGGCTTGCAAAGGGTTCAAACCGTCACTTTCGTGATTTGAATTTGAACCTATTGTGAGAAGTCGTTCCACCCTTTTGCCAACTGAGTGCGCCATTTATATAACAATATTACTTTGTATTTGAAGATTTGTGCTTGGAAGAAGATAGTGGCAAAGTGCTTCAAGTATCCAACAATAACTATTTTTTGTATTGAATTTGAGCAACAGGAATTAACCCAAGATAACAGAACATGCAGGTTTACAAATAATGATGGGAGTACAAAATGAGTTACAGCCGAGGACTAAGCCCGAGTTCAGCTGCTCTCTGCGTTTCTTACGGGCAAAAAGTACGGATGTGCCTGCATTATACCAACCACAAAAGTTTCAGTAACAAGTTTCATGTTATAAGGGCTGTTTACCAAAAGCTTCCATTTAACCGTTTATGAATAAGAGGGCACTACCCTTACCTTATCAAATAACTTTCTAGGCCATCAAAACGGATTTTAGTAAGCGTCTTTTACCCGGTAAACGCGTTTTTTTTCCTTCTGTTGGGTCCGGATTTATGGAGTCCGGGTTCCAACATTAGCCATATAGTTGAGAGTACTATACTGAAAGAGGTATAGGCTGAGGATCGGCATTCGACTCGAGGTTCAAGTCGAGGACTTGGTCTATAAAGATTAACAGTTGCGCCTTGGACACCAGGGATTCCTTTTGTCCAAGTGGTTAAACCCTTCGATCCTAAGACCTTCACTTGCAGAGAGAAATTCTCGGTCCATGCTATGCCTCTTACCGGGTAAGCACCTAGCCGGTAAGCTTTCCATAAATGCTCTTTACTGTCTCTTACAATAACAAAACACTTATGTTTATTACCGGGTAAGGCACACGTAAGTTGTTACCCAATTTCCGTGCCATTTTGCCAACCATCTTATCTAGTAAGTGAGGGCGGGGACTCTTACCCGGTTAGTGCTTAACGGGTAAGATGCACTTGTACTATGCTATTTTTTATAACCTAGAATCTTATCCGGGAAGGTAAGTGATGGTGATGATTCTTATCCAGTAAGCTCTTACTTTTAAGTTTGTGTTGGTAAATGACTCCTAAATATCTCTTTGTCTAGAAGTGTTGGTGTACCAACAACAATCACTTCCAAACATCTTAAATCAAAAGAGCTCATATACCCGGTTTCAAATCGGGTACCTTTTGTCGTTTGGGGTTTTAGGTGGGCTAGCATGAATATAGAAACTAAGAAAATTACCATCGCTTCTTTAGCCGTTGGTCTTTCTTGATGATCATACTTAAGCAGCTTGTCAAGAAAGTCGATCGCCTATCAAGAATTAAAAAAAAACATATCAACCACAATACTAGGGGAAGTTATGAATTGAATTCTCATAAGACCACTCTTTTTTCAGGATTCCGCAAGACACAAAATGAAGGTTATGTGTGTGCGGTTTGTATGTTTTTCCTTGTGAATTTTCACTCCATTTTTCACACAAAGGTCCGACCTTTTTTCAGACCAAAGTTTTCTGTTTTGCTTTTGAGGTTGGACGTAATAAAAAAACGCATCCAAGGGCTCCGAGTGTGTCTCACAGATCTCACAAAAACGGGTATACTTCACATGATCCAAAATCCACAAGCAAAATGCAACTAGTTCAAGATGCATATTTAGACATATGTGAATAAAGATTTAACCTCTGCCACAGCTAAGTGTTGGTTATCGGCGTTAACGAACTTTGTCCATGGTTTCCTGCTATGCCTGCACGCCAATAGCAGAAGAAAATATTATTTAGAAATTGGAACGGGAAAACTTCCAAATGAGATGAGAAGATGTTACCAACCTGCCAACAAGAGCAGAAAGATGTGGGTCTAGCTCTAAAAGATATCTATGTAGATAAGTATTTAACTCATCGGTACCTAATACCTACCATCCAAAAAAGAAAACAAAGACAAAGTTTTCACAAAACTCGATATTTATAAAAATTGCACTGCAAAAGATAAATCGTTGGCGGATGACCATAAGCACATCACATACTAAAACCAAATAATGAACCCTCCAAAGGCCCAGCAACAAGAGACTAGAGGCACCATCGGTTTTCAAGATCGAAAATTAAACATCAACGAACTTTCATTTCTTAGTCACACACACAAATATATACATCAAATGCAAACCAACCAAATGTTACAAACCAATCTCAACCATTTATCTAGTCTAATGAATATTTGCTTTCATAAATATATCAATTGTTTCCCAACATAAACGTAACCGTAATTAACGAACTCTAAAATCTTCCTTAAATATTCAAATCATAATAAGCGAACCTTCATCATTTCCATAAATATCTTATTTCATTGGTTTGCAACATTTGCATAGTTTGTATTTGATTTGTCCTCTCTCTCTATAAGTCCATTATATATCAGGGGAAAACCACTCAAATGTTACAAACCCGTGAAAATCAATCTCGACAGTTTCATCTTAAGATAGAATTTAAGGTGTTTTACGTGTTTTGTTCTTGTGTGTGTGTGTGTGTTTCATATATGATGTATACCAGTCTTCATGGATTTGACTATTGACATTTTATGGTTTTCATTTGATTTTTTGACCTTCTGTTGCAAACCCTCTAATTGTTACAAACCATCGAAACCAATCTCAACCATTCATCTAAGCTAATTCCATAAATATCACAGTTGATGGTCAAATTTTAAAGCGTTCATCATAATTAATGAACTTTGATCATCTTCCATAAATATCCCCATCATTGTAAATGAATCATCATCATTTTCCATAAATATCTCAGTTGTTTAGTTTGTATGAACTTGGAGGTCATGCAAATGATTGACACTATAAACATACATACATATACTGATAGAGAAAGGTTCAAATGAGAAGTGCTAAAAAAATGCGAAGTAGAGAAGTGATCTC
>LUCG01244087.1:0-14872 GCA_001633085.1 Carthamus tinctorius
AACATAAATTTCCGGCGGGGGTAGGGACCGGTGGGGGTGCGGTGGTGGGTGGTGGTCAAATGGTCAAAACCATCCATCAATTAATAACTTCACCATCGATTATTTTCATATTAGCTGTCTTCCCTCCAACAGTGAACTGCCACGTATATCCATCTCTTTCACAACTTCCCTTTTCTAATTTCTAATTTCAAAATCTTAATTAATTATTTAATCCACAAATTCAAAATGGAAAGGTGTTTGCACGAGCATTGAAAACGATAATTAATGATGGGCAAAAATGTAAATTAACATAACAATAATCTTTTGAAAACAAAAAATGCATTGGAACTTTATATATATAGGTATAAATAGGTTGTAACAACTTTTATGTGTAGTTGAAATAATTAACTTAGTTATGAAAAATATGTACCAAGACAGTATATAGGTCCGGGGTCCCACGCTTTTCGTTCTTTATCGTTAGCGAAACGAAACCATCTAGAACCAGAATGGATTCGTCATACAATATCGATCAGGTTTCGAATATCATCTGCATAGATCCCTATTACAGTTTCGTTTTAGGTGGTTGTAAGATGAAACGTAAAATGCTTCAAGGGGAGTGTATTTCAATTAAGGATAGCGTATTTATACTTCTTAGACGTCAACGGTAAATACACATGAAAACTATGTTGATTAATATCCAAAAAGTAAGTGAAAATGTATGTTACTCCGATGCACAAGGGTCTCTGATAGTAGTAACTAGTAAATTTACTATTGTACTAAATAAGAACCAATAAATTTTTATGTCATATGAGGCATTTTTAGTTTATATATAATACGTCTTCGAAATTGTCTATGATTAAAAAATGTCATCGTCTATTGGTGTAATTGAGATTAACAAAAGGCTGAAAGGTTTTGCTTAAGTTATTATACGACTCAAGATGTGTACTGAATACATTGTATAAGCTGTAGGATCAAAGGGTTTAACCACTAGGACAAAAGGAATTCCCTTGTCCAAGGTCCCCTCATTTAATCTTAATACTTGCTCTCGGCCTGCTTTGACCCAGTTTTGTAAGCTGAAACCCCGAGCCCATCATCTCGAGTTTTGCCCGCTTATTCCGAGTGCCTTTAAACCCAGTTTGCGCTGCATCCCTCGGACTGATGTTGAATCCGGTCCATAGTCGGACCCAACATAAGCTAACTTGAACCCACAATCAGGGGCGCGCGGAGCCACAAGGGGGCAGAGTAGGAAGTTGCCCCCCTAACATTTAAAATTTTTAAATTTTTTTCTTTATATATAAGGGATACTTGAGTAATTGTCCTCTTAAAAATTTCAAATATCCATTATTATTTACATTTGAGAGGTTTTTTAGTGTATAGAAAACCATGTTTTTAGAATTAAGATTGTTATTCAGAGTTTGTCCCCATACAAATTAGTTTCTTACTCCGCCTCTGCCCACAATTGGTAAATGGCAAGGGTCAAGGGGGTCATGCCTCGTTGTGGGGTAAACAACATGCAGGGGATACTGAACTTTATCAATACTTCATTTCAGGCACTGAAGTTGATTAGTTTAATGCACACCAAAGCTGCTTAATGAGTGTTCTTGCAGAAGCTGCTCAATATGTGTTTACTGATGTGGATATGTGCTCTCACTAGTGGTGCACCCAACTACATTGATGCTATTCAATGAGTGCCATCGTTGGTATTGATCAATGTAAACGTTCATTGTCATTGTTCAATAAGTGTTTGCCTTAACTTTCGTGTAACCATCAGTACCTTCCAATTAACACGTATCTTTAGAAGTTGTCAAGTGAAAAATCTAACGTAACGTATGTGTTTTGTTGTCACCTTTTTTGGCTTGATAAAAATACGATGTTGGATAATCTTTTAGCATATTTCATGTCATCCAAGTCAATTATAGGATTGAAATACCAATCTCAGAAAGTGTTTCCACACGATCCAATATTTGATCCAAGTAAATTTCATCAAATTTATCAAGACACTCAAACCAAAATTTCTAACAAAAATTGTATATGAAGTAATATATTAATCTTAGGTTAATAAAATTCATCCATTGTTACTTATCACAAATTTCAATATATTAATATAGTGAAAATGTTTTGAATTGTCTTAAACCTAATTTTCTATTCTTTATTTCACAATATTTATATATGTATATGCACATACTCTAAAATATCATCATGATATATAGTTCAATTGATTACAGAAACTAAATGAAACATTTATTGTGGCAAAATGCTATTAAAAAACCTTAAAATATGCTTCAACTACAAGACTTCAAGTGGAGCAGTTTAATAAATTATTTTAATTGCTGACTAAATACTTAAATGTTATTTAGTAATCATAAATTATCCTTCTCCCTAAAGTACTATATGGTGATGGGTAATTGAATGAATTTAATGAATATGTTAAACATATGAAAAATCATATAAATGTATTCAAATTCTTATAGTATATTAAATACATATGTTCATAAAAGTCAGATTATTAATTTAATAATATAATTTCTATAATCATATAATACATTTTACAAATTAAAATGAAATAAAAACTATTTATAGGTTAACTCAACTTCAAACCCGTTTATTAGTATAAAAAGATTTTCTTAGCGGTTCATTTGCCACGTCTAACTTTTCCAGATAAACCCAATTAAAAATTGTACATTTTTTTTCCAACATAAAAGACTTAGGTTTCATATTCTTTCAAACTAAATTATAATTTAATTAGGCTATCAATGTTTAGAAGAAGTTTTCAAATATTGTTATTCTATTATACAAACATCAAAAGAGAAAATCCTTTACAATTATTGTCAATTCCACCAAACCACGAGGCAGGAGGTGAAAAACTGCCAATACTGATTTCAGATTGGTGGTTGCGGCCAATAGATAACAGGGTGTTTGGTTTTAGCTTTCACTGTATAAGTCCATATTGCATGAAAATTAATGTTTAACTTCATATTAGAATTGTGGTTAAGCTTTTAAAATTTTGCGAATTTAAGCTTGTATTTAATAGCACCTCTCATTTTAGAATTTAGGATCAAATTTCATTTAACTTTTCTATAGTTGGTGTCTTATTTAATTTTTTTCTTTTACAAATATGTGTATAATAATCTTGTATATTAGTCACTTGATAAATATTCAATGATGAAACTAAAATCGGTCTAATCGGTATTTTTAACAGTTGTAAAGATACAGAAAAACAAATCCAAAGTCCTATAACATTTTAAAACTATCGAGTTTATTTTAAGACAAATAAAAAACAATTTTTTTTCTTTGCAAAAGAGAGACATTTTGCTTGTTTAGAAATGATCAAGTCAAAATACTATTTTCTGATTATTTCAATTTGAAACTTTAGTAAATATTTATAACTTAAATAATAATGGGTATTGTTACCAACACCCCCCTCTACCTATAAAATCAATCAAAAACCATCTAGAAGTTTGAAAAATGTCATTTTAAAATAAAAAAGTCAACTTATATATAAAAAAAACTGCCTAGGAAATTGGAAATATGTCAATTTATACACTAGAGTGGGGTGTAATGATCCTAACCCAATAATAATATGTTCTAAGACTAATGAATTATTGGTATAATTGATTGGTCAAATAAAAGTTGAAGTGAGGTCATGTGTGCCATCACAAACATTAACTCATTATTACAAATGGGGAATAAATTCGAATTTTAATTCATGATTTATAATTTTTTTTCTTTTCTGGATATAAATGTCTTTTAAATCAATTATAACTATGACCTTTTTAGGCAAATATCAATTTTTTTTCTTCCAACGATCACGAACGTTTCAAAGTCATCGCAGGTGAACCTCTATGATCATAAGACCTTTGACAAACTCTGGACTCGAACTCAGAAAAGACGGGATTTCCACTCCAACGTGTTACTAGTGTGCTACAACCCAAATGGTTACTAAATGCTTATTGTGTGTGAGTTTATTGAATCACTTATACATTGGATAAATATAGTAAGGACCGAAAATTTTAGCTGGTAAAAGACAAACATTTATTAGGCGATAGACACTTACCAACAATCTATTTTCATGGCCAAGATAGTGACTCTTGTAGGTAAATACTTACCCTGTAAATACTTGGTAAACTTACATCATCCATAATAACTAATATTTTCAACCATCAAACTTAACTATTGGTAGAGAGATTTTATTGGGTAAAAGTCCTTTTACTCACTTATTGAGTAGAAATCTCAGTTCTTACTATCCTTTTTACTCTGAGATTTTGGACCATATGTCAAGTGCACCATCAAAGTAAACAACACTTGATAACACATTTATTGAAAAAGTTGCTTATTTCAAGAGTAAATTAAAATAGTTAACTATTATATTTTTATATTTTTTTATCTTAAAAGATGAAATTTGTTTGATAAATATTGCTTTAGTTAATGACTAGATAGCTAAGGGGATTGCTATTTGCATCATATTTTATGTCAAAATCAGGTCATTCTGGTATTGAGAATGTAAGAAACAGATTGTGATGGTGATATATGTAAGAGGAAAATGATGCATTTAATAACTTTTTGGATGCAATTAGCCTCACCCTAACTTATCTATATGACATTGTAAATTACAATAACTCCCATCAATATTTTTAAATCACTTTTTTATTAGTTATGCACAATTAATTAAAATAGTCAATCATGTATCATTTAACTTTATAGCCCTCTCTTACAAATATTGATTGATTCGACCGGCTACTATGAAAGAGGCATTATGTAACTTGCATAATCTACCTTTTAGATTAAAAAAAATAGGGAACATGAGTATCACACAAATTGTGTAAGTGAATATGGGGATACACATAGGCATTACGTAAATAACATTTCCACAACTTGCATAATGTTCATTTTCCTCATTTTCTTTATCCAAAAAATAGGGAACATGAGTATCACACAAATTGTGTGGTTCGGAAGCAGCTTAATGAGCTGAGTGGAGGGTTTAGAAATTTCGCTCAACTATATCATATTGTTCGATGCTAGCTGAATCAGTTAGCCGATGGCTAAATTGGACAGCTATGAAAATAGACTGGTCAGCGATAACATTTATCATCTATTTCCATATTTGCCCTCACCTTTGGTGTATTAAAGCACAACAACATCGATTGAAGAAATTGCAGAGGTATTTCTCTCCATCTTTATCCATCGATTTTTTTTTTCATAAATGGCGGTCAATCCATCCATTGATTTCAACAAGGTAGTCGATTTCGCTGTTGTGGTCGACTTCAAGATCTAAATCGATGGAATCAATTTCACGGCTGTGTTCGATTTCAGGGGATAAATCAATTTCAAATCAGTTGATAACATGTCTGCATAAGTCAATTTCAGAAGCTGACACATGGCCAGTTTGCATAAACCAATTTGAATGAACTTTTGTTCTTTGATTTGCAATAACCGACTTCAAAAATCGAGGGATAGGCCTAAATCCATTTGCGTGAACCGATTTAAAAGTTGTTCTTTGATTCCACTGCAACATTGTTGCAAAAAAATCGTTTCCAAAAACCCTATTCCGTTCATATATCTATTTCTGTTTCATTAATCGACATATGAATCTGTACGGGTATGCAATGTATGTGTTTTTTGCTTCTAAAATATATGAATCCGACAAAAGTGAAGACCGGAAGTAAAATGGTCATCTTTCACATTCAGATCGTTTATTCGACACATTAACCGAACAACCGCTATTCTATTAACACACAGACAACCATATCCATACAAGTCTTCATATAAATTGAACCGATAATTAATTGTTTTGGATAACAATTACGTCAATTTCCCAAAATTAATTATTTTAGTTAACTCCTCAATTTTTACTCCATTTTTCAATATTTAAATATTGAAATACGTACACGTTAGCCGCTATTTTTGTGGGACCACGGCGTGCAGCCATTCATATTGCGCCACGTTACCCCCATTTCACCTGAAACGAGATACCTTTGATTGCGACAGTGCCGTAGCCCACTCTCACTCCCGTTTAACATCTTTCTATTTTTAGTAAATTACATCTTTGTCCCTATAATTTTAGCCTTGTGTTTTTTTAACAATAAAAACTTGTTTAAATTAAATTAGTAAACAATATCAAGTTCATTTTTACATATTTAGACATGATTTCCGAGCATTTACTATTTTGCATATTTTTTAAATGGTCGGGTCGGGGTCGGGTCCAGGGATAGGGGATTACCCATAAGGCCGGGGTATAAAAAATCCCCGATAGGGTGCCCCGAATAAAAACCCGACGAAGAACGAGGCGAGGATTTATTTTAATTTCAGGGACGGGGACACAAAACCCATCTCAAACCCGATATTAAAATACATGATTATTCAGATTAAGTGTAGACTACTTAGGATTTGTACGCTAGCAACTTAATGAGACTCCTCGTGCGCATCTTGTGGCCAGACTTAGTCTCAGACGGCCGAATTTTCAGTTTCAGTTGTATATTGCCAAGGATGTAGTTTAGGCAAAGCCTAGATGAACCTTATCCAAAAACTTAATGAGACTCACAGCTTATTCAGTGACTTTTTCACCTTTCTTTATGTTTGACCCTTCCTTGTTTCTTCCTTCCTTTTTACCCAACTCTGTTCAGGACCNAAAAAGAACCATCCCAAACAAAAACCTTCTCAATCTATACAGACACATTAATCCATACAGACAACTTTATCCATACAGGACTTGTGGGAAACAAACCAAACATCCCCTTAAGGAGTTGGAGTATTAAATTGTCAATGGAGTGTCATTTAAAGGTATTTACGAACATTTGGTTCGATTAATCATAAACCTATCTCACAACAGAAATTACTCTCGTCAATTTATAATTCTATAAACCAATCAAAACCCAAGTTACATTATGTTGGGTTAATCTGTGTATTTTTCGACAATATAATCAGTTTTTTTGTGCATAGAAGCTTTACACTATTTGATCACCCATGACAATTTAAATCAAATTATGTTCTGTTGAATCCCACAAACATCGAAATCAAACTATTTGTCTTCCATAGTTTTTAATGTGCACCATTCGTAGATCCACCTATTTTGCTCGGTTTCAAAAATACATTCGATTAGACCATTTCCCTTTAATTCTAGGACACGATAGCCTTCTTTGATTCCTATCTTTTTCTACTACAGACTTTTTACAAATGCCGTCATTTCTTACTTTTTCTCGCTATACCTTCATTTCTTTCTTCTTCCTTTCTTTTTTACTCATTTTTTTGTACGAGCAAAAGTCTTTCATGGAAATAGTCGCTCATAATCTAGAAAAAGAACGTCTTCATATTCAACAAACTTAATTAAAATCTTCTTTAACGTTATACATCTAAATATCTCTTACATCCTCTTATCCTCCTTATATCCTATTTAGGATGGATGTGGTCCGAATATAAATATTTATTATTAAAAAATTATAAATTAAATGGAAGAACTTTAAATACATAATCTATATTAGTACTCTTTCTAAATCTAAACCTCCAAGTAACCATTTCATTTTATTTCAACGACATAATATAATTTGGTCATCAAATTTTGGAATAAAAACATAAAAAAATGCAGTTTTTCTGGACTTTAGACTTTAGATTACATTTATTATTGTTGATTTGATGAAAATAAGCAAGGCTCATGTGAACCCTTGTTCAAACTTAATGTGTCAAAAAGTCTTGCTCCTCATCTTTGGTCAAATATTATTTTACTTATCGATTTCTCAAGTTTTTTTTGTTAGTTTATCAGACATATTTTGATAATATATCTGTTTATATGGAGTTGGATTTTGATAAGTAGTTCAGATTGAGTGAAAATGCTTTTCACTCAATCTGAACTACTTATCAAAATCCAACTCCATATAGCAAGTTAGATGTACTGGATCAACAATTCATATCCAATTTTTATACTTCTTCGCAACTCGTATAACCCACTTTTTCTACTAAGTTAGTTTTACTTTTTGAGTTGATTTAAAAAGCTAAACTAGTTTTTTGAAACTTAAAGTAATATTTCACTAAGCTTACGAAAATTTCTTTCAAAGTATATCCTTCATATTTTTCTAATTATTTCTTTAGCAAGTATTTTCAAGAAATTTTACATTAGCTAGCTTATCAACTAATTTTTATAAAACATGACTAGTTTATTGGTTAATGACTACTTATTAACCAAAACCAGTTGACAACTGGTTTATTGGCATAAAAAACAATCTATCTATTACGTTATGTCATTTTCTTCTCAAATTCAATAATACGTTAAAAAGTTTAATCTTTTAGCAAGCTGACAGTTGTACACCATCCTTAAATACAACGAACGTTGGCATTCATATAATAAATGTGTATGACTATCGATTAAAGAAAACCTAAAACGTCGTAATAATGGTAAAATAAAGAATGCGTATAAACCAAAATAACAAAATTCACACCTAATTACATTTGACTTTTTGTTGACCATAGATTAGTAGTGTGTGATTAATAATAATAAGATCATAATCTTAGCTTAATGTCTCCTATCATGAAGGCATCCCATAACATATTAAAATCCCAAAATAGTATGAGTAAGCATGTAAGTCATTAATATTTTATTAATTGCATACTCCAATGGGAAAATGCCACCATTAATTTATCATACATGTGGTGCTAGTACTTAATTATTGATATTAGGTGGATTATCCAATTAATTTATTCCCTTATACCACCAAACCATTGAATTCATTTTATGCGATAAGCATGCCAATTTAGGAGAACGTGAGAAGCAATCTCAGCCACTGATCTATGGTTACGGTGGACGTGATCGCGGAGGATTGACGCGATTCATGGGAGGGTAGAGATTATTAAAGGGGGACCACGGTTAAAACCACCTTTATTGACCGGATGAATGGTTGAGATTGCTTTTCACGTTCTCTTAAAAAGTTATGTTTATCGTTTGAACCCCTCTCTCTCTCTCTTTATATATATATATATACATGTTCAAGTTTAGGGTGAGAATGGAAAGAAGAGATCTTCATCTTTAAATCAATTCTAATTGAAGAATAATACTAATAAGATACACCAGATCAATTCTCATGAAAAACATAATTCATGGGATGATGGGAGGGAGTGAGTGAGATTAAAAGTGATCAAGTGTCCAGATCTCTTCGTACACTTCTCACCTTAAAAACTTTTCTAAGACGATCCTTAGTCTGTACACACACGTGTGTGTGTGTGTATATATATATATATATTGAGATTTCTAGTAAAATGTTTAGCTTCTCGTATGATTATTAAAGGGGGGAGGGAGAAAGGTTCAAATGAGAAGTGCTAAAAAATAAGTAGAGAAGTGATCTCCACCACTCATCCGGTCAAAAAATGCAGCTTTGACCGGTTACGGTGGACACCATCACGGAGGATTGACGCGATTCATGTAGGGTGGAGACGGTTAAAGAAGGGTGACCTGGTCAAAGCCACCTTTATTGACCGGATGAGTGGTGGAGATCACTTCTCTACTTCTCATTTTTTAGCACTTCTCATTTGAACCTAATACTATATACACACACACATAAATATTTTGTTGGGCTTGAAAACCCATAAAATTGTTATAATCTTGAGAACTGGTCAGGATTCTAAATGGCACGAGGCATGGTATGAAGGCAAGGCCAAGCCTCAAGCTTCAAAGTCACGACATATGGTGTGTATTATTACTTGATGAGTCAATGATTTTAAAAAGTTAAATTAGGTTACATATTAACAACGAACAAATAATACATTAAAACATATAGATAAATCAAATATCACGTTACAAAAGCCCACCAATCAGGCCATGGCGTACCACATAGACTTAACGTGGCGTGAGACAGAAGTTGTAGCCCACAGCATGCCATGGTGGTTCCAACGAGCTCTTTAGAACACTGGAACCGATGCAACATATGCTATTTTACATGATTCTTTTTCTATCAACAGTTTGGATATAATGTATTGGTTAACATATATTTTGTTTCACAATGTCTCATGTGTTTGTGACACAAAAAATACAACTAAAATATCATGTGAAGCACCTTATAATAACAACTTTTATAATTATTATAATATATAGGGTTTTTAAATGATTAGAGAGGGAAAGAATAGTTTAAAGCAATTTCTAGAATTGAGATCCAGACCATGTGAGGTGTGCAATGCATTTCCTACTATTTTAAGCAAGTCCATGCAAAGTGTATGGACATCATTCTACTATATGTAGGAGTTGCTATTAGTTTATCATATCTAATTTTATACTAATGGAAAAGAAAGAGCAATCCAATGCATGACTTATTTATGTATATGTGAAATCCAACATTTTTTTTTCTTACACAAACTTCTATAGATTAAACAAGTGGACTCTCAGGATTGTTTATCAACACAAATTGGATAAGCGTTAACTAGGTAAGCCAACACTAATCCCTACCCAGTAAGAGTCCCTCTCTTGGAGGGGGCGTGTTAGAGTCCTACATCAGCTAAGACTTTGACCATTTCTCCTCCATATACATTGGAGCCATCTTCACGCCAGTTTGTTAGCAGCTTAATAAGCTTTCAGGACTTGCAACTTATTCAGAAGACTATGCATGATTGTTTAGTGGCTTAATAATATAGAACGTGGCTTATTCAATAATCTTCTTGGGGTAGCTTTATATAGAAAGCCAAGTTTTATATAAACCTGCCCCTCCTAATTAAGAAACATGTTTCTTCCATTTATGAAGAAAAAAAAATTCCCCAAAACAAAAACCTTCTCAATCAGTCAATCTATACACATAAATTAATCCACACAAACAGCTTTATCCAAACAATCCTCAATTCCTCTCCTTTAAGTTTCGTTTCAAGAGTAATCTAATGTATTTTATCATGGTACCAGAGCGAAGGCCTACCACTCCAGAACAATGTTGGAGTTTCAACATCAGGTATTGGACTATTTCTCCTCCTTATATGTTGGAACTGTCTCTCTTTCCTAAGGGAACATTAATACTTCCTACCATAGCCTACTAAATCAGCAGCTTTAATTGAATCCATATTATGGTTTTTAGCTAACCAAATCATTCTCAGATCACCTTACCATTCAACTTATTTAGGACTAGGGGTGTAAACGAGCCGAGCCGAGCTTGAGCTCGACTAAGCTCGAGTTCGGCTCGTTTAAGTTCATAAAGCTCGAGCTCGGCTCGTTTGAGTCTTATGTATCAAGCTCGAGCTCGAGTTCGTTAAGAATTTTGCAAGCTCGGGCTCGGCTTGAGCTCGACTAGTTTACCTATAAATCAATATTTAATGTGTTTTTTTTAGATTTTAATACTTATTTTTTAATATATTTATTATTTAATTTCTTATTATATATTAATTAATACATATATTTATATTATATATTAACCGAAGCTCGTTTAGGCTCGCGAGCTTTATAATAAAAGCTCGAGCTCGTTTACTAAATGAGCTTAAAATGAAGCTCGAGCTCGTTTAACTGGAGCTCGAATCGAGCTTTTAACGAGTCGATCTCGAGTAGCTCACAAACAGCTCGACTCACTTACACCCCTATTTAGGACCTAAATGCACCTAGAGAGGTGATCAAACCAATCAAAGAGTGACACATGGCAGATAATGATTGAGAGAAACAGTTAAAAAAATACCTGAGCTGTGTGTGTAATATATTAAAGAAGGTTAGATGAGCCACTATTCAAGAAAAATGGCTGGTTAACTTGCATGATAATCCCAGTTTTCTGACACCTGCACCAATAAGATGTTGGTTGTTTAATAGCATATATGTGGCAATAATAATAATATAGACCAGATCTAAGAGTTGAATAATCTAAAGTAGAAACCAAACCATATCCAGAAACTTCCAAAACATTATTTATGAACATTGGCAACTAATTTCATATTGGGAATATGGACATCAGTTAAGTTTTTGCATCTTTGATCCATTATTTCATATTTCATTTCCAGCAATTATTGTTATGTGTATAATTGTCAATGAACAATTAATCTTTGTTGTGGGAAGAACTGAACAAAACCCAGTATATCCTACCAGAGGTGGGGCCTAGGAAGAGTAAGATGTGTGCAAACCTGATCTCTACTACAAGGGTTGGGGTAAGAAGTTGAGTTAGCATGAGAAGCAGGAGAAGTGGTTATTAACCGTTGAATGCACATGCACTGGATCAAATCCCTTCTAAAGCGCAATTCATGGGAGGGCATGAGATCAAAAGTGATCAATGGTTCACATAACTTCTCACACTTCTCACGTTAAACTCAATATCTCACATGATCCTTCGTCTACGTGTGTAATTGTCAATCCTAACAATTAATCTTTGTTGTGGGGAGAAGCACATGAAACCCAGTATATCCAACCCAAATGTGGGGCTTAGGAAGAGTAAGGGACTATTTGTTAGCAGCTTAACAAGCTTAATAAGACTCACAGCAGCTTATTCTGGCAGTTGTACATGCCTGTTTGGTAGTGGCTTAATGGTATAAGAAGTGACTTAATTAGTAAGTTTTTGGGGGGAAGCTTTGTGTAGAAAGCCAAGTTTTTCCAAACCTCACTCCCAACTAAAAACCAACAAAAACCTTCCGGATGTATGGAAAAACTCTCTCCAACAAAAACCTTCCGGATCTATACACAGGTTAATCTACACATACAACTTTATCCATACAGGACTTGATGGAAAACCAACCAAACTGCCCCTAAGATGTGCACAAACCTGACATCTACCATAAACAATATCTACCCTAAAAAGTAGTGCGGTTGTTTTTGTGAACCTCGGTTTTGTGAAAAGTATTACTAAGGGGCATATTACTAGGCGCTTACCGGGTCATTTACCTTACTGGATGAACATGGTAAAGCATATATAAGAATGGAGAGACTTACCCAGTAAGTCAGAGTGATTACTTTTACCCGCTCAGTGTTTACTCAGTAAACTACTGCATATGATACCGTTTGATGAACTACAATCTTAACTTTAGCAAAAACAGGTTTCTTGCTAAGCGTAGAATTCGAACCTAGGCATTTTCAAAGAGTAGAATCTTTAACCTAGCTCCTTTAACCAACTTAGCCACCTTAAACTTTTGTCATATCTTTAGATTTAAGAAATACAGGAGCACGCTTCAAGAACGCAATCTTTTTCCATTATAACGAAACCATGAAGTGGTGGCACGGGCAACAGTACGCCCCAAATAAGTCTCCAATCAAATGTGATTTTCATTCAAGACAACAAGTGTTCAAGGAGAATTGATCAAACAAAAGAAGATACAAATAGAATTATTATAAACAAAGGGAGTGTTTGATGGCCGTTGTTGAGTTGTAATTGGTGCCGGCAGTGTTCTCGGTGCCAACCGTTTAAGGATTAGTGAAACGGAAATTATATCGAGCTAAAGAATGTGAAACATAGATTGATTTGCTGCAAAGACAACTCCTAACACATGTATACATTTAGAAAATACGATAATTATGTTGCATTTCTTGCTTTCAAACATTTTTAACAAGCCATGGGTCTTCACGAAAACAGCCATCCAAATTTGGAGATTCTTCTAAAAACGGTTACCTATGAGAGAGAAGTGACTTTTTATGCATTCTACCAATGAAAAACGATTACTAACTCAGGGTTGTGGAGGCCTTATTTGCTTAGGATTTCATAACAAGCCATTCTTGATCTCTTTTTTTGGACGCGCTTCAACTCCGGTTTCCGATAAATATTGACATGCATATTGGACATAATTAAGAGGAATGTCTTTGATCCAATCAATAATTTCTTTTATGATTATCAATTGTTGTTTCAAATGTCAATATGATACCATTCTAGTGAAAAAACATAAATGCATAACAGGGTGTAAACCGAAAAGTAAAATGCTCTTCGAAACACATTATTTAGAACAACAAAACAAACCAAAAGGTAAATGTTTTCGGAAAAACATCAACTTAACACTTGTAACATATAGGAAGAATGATGGGAGAAAGGGAGCTAGAGATGGCGGTTTTCGACAATCTCTGAGGACATGACCTCTAACGGAAGTTCATCGATACACAAAAACTAGGTAGTAGACTATAGATGGAGATCTAGTTGTGACTTGTGAGGAAGGGAGTTAAAGAGATAAGACGACTGGGGTTAAGTTAACGAGTGGGTAGTTAAGTTCTAAGTTGTTCCTACTTGGTTTAAAAAAGCACGCCTCAGGCGTGAGGCGTTTGAGGCGGTAGCTAGAACGCATCCACCAGCATGATGTGCCAGAATACAAGAGGCGGCACGAGGCGGTCTGATGCGACCAGATGCGCGAGGCAACCTGATGCGAGCCTGAGGTGTTTCTTTTTTCTTTTTTGGGTTTTTATAGTTGGCTTTTAAATTCCTAGTAGGCTTTTATTTTACGGCGGTCGTGAAACACTTCCGAATTCTGTAGCATTTTCCTCAAAGCAATATTTTAGCTAGACCCCAGCCAGGGGCGGTGCGCCTTGGACCCCACCAGAGGCTGCCGCCCCTTGGACCACGCTATGAGAGGCAATCCCCTCGAACCTTCGTTATTTAGGTAAGTATTTTGATAGGTAAGTATTTTTAAGGTATAAATTGATATGTAGAATTAATTTATAAGTACTTTTTGAACACGGGGTGCATCACGTGCGTAATGCGAGCGCCTCCGCCTCACGCCTGGGCTTTGGCATTATTATTTAGATATATAGCAACTCAAGGGGAAGAACAAGAAGATTTGGCATTAGCAATCGAGATCACCGGTTGGACATGGTGACTTTAGGCATTTCTAAGAACACGATCTCCAATAGAAGCTCTTGAAGAAGCAGGATTAAGGTACCAGACTAGAGGTGGAAACTTATAGCTAGCCTCATCGGTGAGCATTGGGCCCGAACCGGCCCGAACCCGGTTTGGAACCGGAACCGAAAACGGCCGATTCTTAGGACCGAGAA
>LUCG01244156.1:0-10027 GCA_001633085.1 Carthamus tinctorius
TAGGGATCCGCCCCTGCTAATTGCTGAAAATCATTGAATTCGGTAAATTCATCTTGTATCTTTTGATCCGCCCCTGCTAATTGCTGAAAATCATTGAATTCGGTAAATTCATCTTGTATCTTTTGTTCATGTTTGGTTATGGTATTTCAAATTAATTTTTAAACTAATTGCTGAAATTCATTAAGTGGTATTCAAATATCTTGTATCCCATTTTATCCTCGGATTAATTTTTAATCAACTACTGATTTTCAATGATTTTCTAATGCAGCATCATGAATTAAGACTTTGTTCCACGTTTTCCCAACATTTACAATTTTTTTTGAAGTTTTCTAATTCCTTTTTTTATTCCTACAATAGTTTCTTTAACCCTTCAACTAGAGGCATTTGCATAAAGTTTTTTGGAATAAATCGATAAGCTGTTTACCAAAAGCTTATTTGAGTATGTGTTTAGTAAGTTATATTATTTTACGAGATGAATATGTCAATATGACAAAAACTAAGAATCTTACCTGATAAAAACTAAGAATCTTACCTAGTAGATGATAGTAAAGATTTTTACTATGGTTAGCATGGATAAAAATCATTTGTGCTAAAATTCCTTGTGTCAATCAGATGAATACACGTCATCAGAGAGAGAATATGAAAAGAGATAAAATTAATTAAAAAAATATAAAAAGCTGATTTGTCATTAANCGGTTAGCACTTATCGAAAAAAATTGTAATATCCTTTTAATGGATTAAAATCTTACCCGATAAGCAAATAATAGTAGTAAATTTTACTGATAAACACTTACCTGAGTAAACCTTTAATAAACGGCTCCTACATTTATCAAAAAAACGAAAGTTAGAATCAAAATTTTCTATAATTATATGTATGCTTAAAAACTAATGAAATACAATTCAATTTCAATCATTCGAAATTTTGGTTTGATTTACATAGGCATAACCTTAAAATTTGAAGATAAATAATAATAAATGGTAAACTACCATATATTATCTAGCTTACCATTTATTGTCTTTTAAAATAATAATAAAAATAGTTGAATTCCATCGAATAAGTGATGGAATGATCAATTTCTTTAGGTAGTTGAATTTTATTCCTTCCAATTTTAAATTTAGAAAGCTTATAAGCAATGAGAATAATGCCTTGCACTTATAGCCATACTTGTCTATTGGAGTGATTGGACATACCATTAAGAAAACCAAATCTTCTTTTAACTCGTTGTTGTTTGTTTGTCAATATGTTTGAAGTTTGAAGTTTGATTTTACGTTTATAAAAAATAGGTGGATGATGTACCTTTTAAAATTTTAGAGGATCGTAAGAGATTTTCAGATCTTTTTATTAAAATAAAACAAATATTTTTAAGTTTGCAAACTTTTTAATTTTCAGACTTAATAGATTTTAAGAGGTATTTTTTTTTTAAAAACAAACAACCCCTTAATATATCTATCATCTATGTGAATATCTCCATCTTCCATTTGCCTTGAGATGATGTGCAACCCCAATCACATTCCAAAAGAGTCATTAATGAGAGATTGGAAGATTTCAACATATATGGAGTAGAAATAGTCAAGTCTATCTGATGTGAAACTCTAAAGCCGCCAAATATGAGACCATTGTTAATTTTGTAAACCACAAGGACCAAATTTGAATTTAACTCCCATATCTTTTAATGCATTATACTCTTGGTTATTAATTACCTAATAAGTAGATAAATTTCAAGTACTTTTGCTTGCGATGGCTCCAAGCCATTCATAATCATTCGAGGGATTAGTCGATGCACGTAAGGTGATACGAAACCCACTTTTACTCAAAAATAAATAAATTAATAACATTCTTTTATATATAATAGAGAAGAACAATATTTTTTTTCCTTTGTGAATTATTAGAATTTCTTGTATTCAATTTTGTAATAAAGAAAAATATTATAGTATTTATTTTCGTACATATTGAGGGCTAGGAACAAGCCTACATATACGTACTTATCGTATATGATGTTGAGTGTACTAATATCCAAACCTTACACATCAAAAGAAATTAGTGATTGAAAGTTGCAGATCTTAGTCACGATTGGGTTTATAACTTAGATGATTTGATGGAATCAAATTTTGGATATGATAAAATCCTCATCCGCATGAAGAATCCAATTAACTCATTACTTAATCTTGATTCACAAGAACCTTAAAGTTATTCTAAGTTATTTATGACATTAACATTTCTAATAAATAGTCTATAGCTGGAAACTCATTTATAGCTTATATTTCGGAATATAATAGATATGATTTGACTTTGTAAAAGTTCTATAACTATCTGTATTGATCTAAGAACGAAAAGTTTTCAACAAAATCCAATACTAGTTGAACTGAGGTCACGATTCTCGCTAAAGTGGATTGGTTTGTCATCTAGCCGAAAGAAGATCATTACAAGATAAAGTCAAATGGTAGTGTGACAAATACTACTACTCGTAAGTTGGATTTTTGACTGGAAACTTGTACAACAAAGTTTGGCTCACCAATTCTCCCAAACTCTGATCCTAGTATGGGGACATATCCAGCATGTTAGCCAAAGTAAGTTTCAAAGCTCTATTTTGCTAAGTCATACTTTCTTTACTGTTCCCTCTACTTACAAAAGAATGAATGGGTTAACAAATATCCACATTAGCTACAAAGGTTGAAATGTAGGGTGCAAGCATGTAGGAACCAAGAAATCAAATGAAGACGTGTGTTAAAATTGGATAGTAACATTTAATGTAATGGTGGCTACAAAAAGTCACCCTTGTTATTTGTTGTTATTCACCCGTTGGAAAGAACTTCTAAGTGACTGCCTCTTAGCCAATATCGATGTCGCAATTTGAAGGACTATCTGAGTACATCATATCTGAAAGAGTACTTTCATTATTCTTTCAGTGTTAGCAAATTTGTCACCGGATTGTTTAGAACAGGTCTTACCTTCCTATCTTTCGAAACAAATACGTGATTTTATGTTTTAAGACAAAATATAGAATTAAAAAGTGAAAATTTTGTTGTATTTGTATTTGTATTTCAACCCCCCTACAAACACATCATGTGTAACCGCCATTGCATTCTAAGATCAACAATCTTTGTTTGTATTTGAATAATATTTTTCCTTGTTGTTTACTGATATAAGATTATGCTTCACCGTATGGATACCCACTGATATCCACTTCTTCGATCTATAGACCAGCTGTTATTTGGCCATTTAATCACATCTTCGACGAATGTACGATACTTGATGAAACTTAACATTCTCAATTTTTTTCAACTTTCTGCAATATCCATATCTGAATTTTTAAA
The DNA here is from genome assembly GCA_001633085.1 of Carthamus tinctorius. Classification (NCBI taxonomy): domain Eukaryota; kingdom Viridiplantae; phylum Streptophyta; class Magnoliopsida; order Asterales; family Asteraceae; genus Carthamus; species Carthamus tinctorius. Next base: position 3,316 of record LUCG01244156.1, read on the forward strand.
TTTTGTTGACCATATTAATTGTTGTTTATGGTTATGAATATTGTTTCTCCATCCATTTCATTTTAAAAAATATATAAAAATAATCGAACGAACCAGTAGCATGATGGTCAGTGGCGGACGCGAGAATTTTCCTCAGCGGGCGCACTTTTAAGGTGGACCGAACACCTGTAAAGTTGCGGTTTGACTCCTAAGAAAAGTCAACACGGTTTGACCTGAGGGACATCAATTGTTGGGATTTTGAGAACAAGACATATTTTCCAAATAAAACCAACCTTTTAAGCAAGAACCAAGACTATGCCTTACGTTTGACATGCGTTTAGACGAGTTCCACCATTTCAAAGACATTTTCGGTTCAGAACAAATATAGATACTAGGATAGATATACAACGAAATACAATCAATTTAGAGCAAACTATAACTTAGGGATAAGGCAAATGAATAATGAATGAATAGTACCAGATAATATGCTTAAAAAATACGAACCAAGTAAGAGGATGGATGATTCATCATGGTTGGCTATAGAAAAACAAAAAAGAAAAGAAAAAAAAACCTTGTTTAGATGAGTATTATTAAAAAATTTCGGTTTAGTTCCTAATTCCTATAGTTCAAAATATTTTAGATCTTTTTATCTTAATTTTTTTAGTTAAAATAATATATTATTAAAAGTTTCAGTTTAATTCCTATAGTTTAGTTAAAATAATAACAAGCAATGAAATGCACACAAGATGATTCGATTTTTAGACTTGCACTAACGACCAAAGACCCTCCTATTACCTTAGCCACTACCACGCCAACCATCGGGTCTTGTCTTGGTTTTCAATTTTTAGAATTTAAGAGCACATTGCTGAGTTAAGCGGGTGCACCATTTTATCGGCTCATTTTTTGTCCCTTGCGTTAATCACTTAAGCGGATGCACGAGACCCCTCTAAGCTAAGGGTAGGTCCGCCGCTGATGATGGTTGAGTTTTCAAACTTTCACTATAATGACTTTTATTATGTGTGATTTTGGATTGTTCTCAATGAGTTTCGTGGTACATTTAATGCAAATAATGTTCCATAAGACCTTTGAATGAAATGGTTGATCAATAGGATGTTATTCATCATTAGGATTCTATTGGATATGATATTATTTTCTTGGCTTAAAAGGGTCAATCGCCTCTATAGAAAAGTAAAATGATCATTTTTTATTTAAATCGTTTCTTGAACATATTATATATAAATGACAAGTTACTTGAAATTTTATAAATAATTTAATTCATGCATGAATCCGTATTCCAGGAGATCAATGAGATTCAATCCAACTAAATTCAAAAGTTGGATTAAGAAATTAAAATAATTTTGTTACTTTTGGCTTAAAATTTTAAATGAAGAGCATTTTCTTATCTCTTCTATCACACACACACACCCACACCCACACCCACACCCACACACACATAGAGAGAGGAAAGTTCAAATGTGAACTTAATTTTGATTGTGAACATGAGGACGAATCTTAGCCAATCATCCGTTTAATAAAGGCGGCTTTGACCGAGTCTCCTTCTTTAATAATCTTCACCCTCTCATGAATTGCGTCAATCCTCCATGACCGAGTCTCCTTCTTTGATCGCGTCCACCGTAACCGAAGATGTGTGACTGAAATTCGTCCTCACGTTCACAATCAAAATTGAGTTAACATTTGAACCTGCCCCTATATATGTGTGTGTGTGTGTGTATGAAAGGGTTTAAACAACAACACTTCATAATAATCAAGCACAATAATAATGTGATGGAAAGAAAAATGATAGTAAGAAAAATTAATTTGTTCAAACATACTTGGATATATACACATGTATGCATATACATATATAATATGATTGAGTTCTCATAGATCTCACAAAATGATTGAGTTCTTATGTAGTGTTTAGTCAATTTTTAATCGGAACTCGACCCTTTATATACACATATACAATATAATACATATATAGAGAAAGGTTCATGCGAGAAACATAAATTTTTAAGAAAAAACGAGGAGCAATCTTAGCCACTCATCCAGTCAATAATGGTGGCTTTGACCGTGGTCCCCCCTTTAATAATCTCTACCCTCCCAATCGCATCAATCCTCCGTGGTCACGTCCACCGTAACCCAAGATGTGTGGCTGAGATTGCCCCTCGTTTTTTCTTAAATTGACATGCTTCTCGTATGAACCTCTCTCTACATATATATTACCAATCAACGTAACCAATTTGCCACATTAGCATCATGAAATATTTGGATATATACACACGTATGCACATATGGTCTATTTTCCATTTTTGTGTCATTTTATACAAGAACCTTCCTCCCCTTGCTAATGTGGCAAACATTCATTATGTTCATTGGCTAGATGAGACCCACAATATTGGCTGTAAGAACAATGACACCTCAACCACTAAACTTATATATATATTTTTCTTTCAATTTTAATCAAATGCTTTTTCTTATCTTTTATATTAGGTAATATTGTTATAAATACAATAAAAATCAAATAAATGATATATTTATATGAAAATTACTTTGCATTTGATATTATTTTCGGATTTATATAAAATATCATGAATCATTGCTATTTACTATAGAAATATATTTAGATTATTAATTCACTTATGTTCAGTTCAACAAGAAATAAGTTTCATCGAAAGCAATATGTTCATTGAGCGATACAATAGATTCCAGCAAATTGTTTGAATTAGACACAACTAAAATAATGTTTTTTGGAAGGCATAGCGGCATCGAACCAACGAACGACTACTACGAACACATGCACGCACACCTTCCAGACGGTATCGGGCATCCACGGACAGCCCACTAATCTGCCGCTGTCCTGGCCCAGCTTATGCTAGACCTAGAGTCCAACCACAGTCTTTGACTGGGCTAGGGCAACTTAGTCTATGACTAGAGTAGCCCAATAACTGGGTACTTCTAATGTCCTTAAATTGACTTCCCTTGAAATCGAACCCAGGTAGACCGGAATACCATCCACACTCCACGATTTACTACTCTTAGAAAGACCAACTAAGCTAAACATGATATGTAGACAAGTACAATAATTGACTCCAAACACATTTCTATAATCAAATCATTGTTGGCAAAATCTTTGTTTCTGTATATTTACGTCAACAGGTTAGAATTTAAAGTATGTTTTCATAATTTTTATGGATTTATTCAATTAAAAAACATGATTTTTTTCAAAACTGTTGTAATCCATTAGGCTTTATATGATCTTTTGCCAACCATACAATTTATAACACGTCCCTAAGAATATCCACCCCACCCTTCACGATAAGACTACTTCATTAAACTAAGGCTATGTTTGGATGGACTAGCTTATAAGCTAGCTGGTAGCTGATAAGTTTTGGTTATATTTTAGATATTATATCTTTATTAGGGTTAAGTTTTGGTTAGAAATTGAGGTTAACATGAGAATTGTGAGAATTGATTATTGAGCATTAGATACATATAGATGTATGTATTGGATCAATTCCTTGCATTTCGGGAAGGTATGAGATTAAAACAGATCAAGTGTTCAGATTCACTTCTTACGGTTCTTACCATTAACTCAACTTACCACACGATCATTCGTCATCTCTTCTAATATAGACTTATTAACAAATAAATTTAATTAAAAATATGAAACCTCAATCATCGTTCAGATTATCATGTATTATGTGTCGGTTAAAACGATATAATCTTAACAGTTTTATCGTAAGATGCACGAGTTATTATAACATGATTGTTTTACGTCTGAAACAGAACACAATTATTGTTGCATGATGTCATGTCCGATTGAGTCCCAATCTCACACTCTATTTTTAAAACTAGCTGATAAGCTAGCTTATGATGAATAAAGGTAGCTGATGACTGATAAGGTAGCTGATGCCTGATAAGCTAGCTGATGAATAAGATGTGTTTGGCAAAAACTAGCTGCTAAGGTAGCTTATGACTGTAAAATGAAAGAACACATGTTTAAAAATTAGTAATGTAAAAAGTAGAAAGGTATATTTGGAGTAAAAAAATAAAAAGTCTTATAATTACAATAAGTCACCAAAACGCTACTCAAAATAGCTTTTCAAAAAGCTACCTTATGGTTCATCCAAGCATGTACCTGACTTATAAGCTAGTTTTTTTTACCAAACAATGCCTTAGTCCTTCTTAGTAATTAATGAAAAAACTTTTGTTTTTATCATAGCCATTGCTATTTTATATGTAATTTACAAATCATGTCTAGCTCAATTGGTCTTACTAAGGGCGGTAACATCATGGAGGAGGCTGTGGATGGGAACCCAGCCTACATGGGTTTGATCTCAAGGGGAATCAATTTAAGGGCATGAAGAGTACCAAGTCCTTGGGCTGGTTCAGTCATAGACTCGGCTGCCCCCAGCCCAATCAAAGACTGTGGTTGGGCTCTAGGTCCAACGTAAACTGGGCCGGAACAACAGCGGATTAGTGAGGTGTTCGATACCACCGAGAAGATATGCGCACATGTATTCGTAATAGTCGTTAGTTGGTTAAATGCCACCATGTCTTGAAAAAAAGTTATAGGTAATTCAAACAAAATTATTCTGGCTGACTTTTTTTAAGGCTAAAATAATTGATTTTGGGGTGGATGCACCAAATGCAAACATAAAGATATCCATCTGTCATTATTATGTTACAATTTCTATAACACAAGGTACAACCCTAACCAGCAGTCTAGCATGATGCTTTTGCAATCAACAAGAAAGAAAGAAAGAAAAAGACACCCAAATTTTTTTTTGTTCTGAAAATCTTCATTTTATATTTAAACCCACAAATCCAATCAATTTCCCCACTAATCTAATCTTTTATAAAAAAGAAAACCAAAAAAATGGGAGTTCAGTGCTCTAAACAGGTGGAACGCCGGAAATTAATCGCCGCCGAGAAGAAAACCTTACGGGAACTCGAAGAGACCTCCGGCTGCAACTTTCCGGGATGCGATTACCACCCACCCGACCGGAAAAACTGGATCTCCGGCCTCGACCCGGCGAAAACCCGCCTGAATCAGATCGTCTGGCCGGGAACCCACGATTCAGCCACCAATAAGATCGGAATCCGGATGGTCTCCCGGCCCTTCGCCCAATGCCAATCGCTATCCATTTACAAACAGCTTGTAATCGGGACCCGTTTGCTTGATATTCGGGTCAACCAGACCCGAAAAGTCTGCCATGGGATTCTCTCCACGTACAGTGTGGATATTGTTATCAAAGACATCAAAAAGTTCTTATCGGAAACCGAATCCGAAATCATCATCCTCGAGGTCCGAACCGAATTCGGACACTCCGACCCGCCCGAATTCGAGAAGTACCTCGAGGAGCAGCTTGGGGAGTACTTGATCCACCAAGACGACGGAGTGTTCCAGAAATCGGTGGCGGAGATTCTTCCGAAACGGATCGTTTGTATCTGGAAGCCGCAAAAGTCCGACCCGCCGAAACCCGGGAGCCCGTTTTGGAGCTCAGGTTACTTGAAGGATAACTGGATCGATACCGATCTGCCGGCAACGAAATTCGAGAGTAATTTGAGTTACCTGAGCAAGCAACAGCCCGTGGGTTCGCGGAAATACTTTTATCGGGTCGAGAATACGGTGACACCGCAGGCGGATAACCCGGTTTTGTGCGTTAAACCGGTTACGAAACGGATCCACGGGTATTCACGAGTGTTCATAACGCAATGTTATGCTCGAAGCATAGCGGACCGGTTACAGGTGTTTTCGACCGATTTTATCGACGAGGATTTCGTCGACGCTTGCGCAGGTCTTACCCACGCAAGAGTCGAAGGAAAAGCGTAGTAGGTCGTACGACCGTACTTTATGCATTAAAAGTTGTTGTTTATGCATTAAAATTTGTACTTTCATGTAATTTTTATGATTGGATTTTTTTTTTGTGTGTAAAAAATTTCATATTTTTTATGAAATAATAAGTTTGTGTCATGAAAATATTGATTGTAAAATGGGAGAATTTTTTGTTACCAACCATGTGGTTTGTTTGTAAATTGTAACCGTATTTTTTGGTTGATTAAAAAAAATCAAATATTTAAATACATTTAATTAAAAAAAAATTCGAAATTAGTTTTAAAAAGTAATTAGCATTTAATTTAACCCTCTGCAGCATCGCCTTCTCTCCCGTCGTCATCACCGCCGCGGGCCGCCGTCGCCACCTTCTTCTTGCATGGTCGTGGTCGTCACAGAAAGAAAAAATATATTATCCCCTTGGAAGAAAACCCAAAAAAAGCTTCTGTTTTCACGATCATAGAAATGTTAATTTAATGGTATCCCAATTTCAAGAAAGATCGGTTTTGATTTTGGAGCCACCCATTTCTCTCTCTAGCCCTTCACTTTCTCTCTCTAGAATCCCGATAACACGACGGGGGCGGTCCGCCGTTGGCGATGGCGGACATCGTGAAACAGATCCTAGCGAGACCGATACAATTGGCGGACCAGATCATAAAGGAGGCGGAACAGGCTTGCGCGTTCAAGCAGGATTGCGCCGATATCAAGGCCAAGACGGAGAAGCTCGTCGCCCTGCTGCGGCAGGCGGCGCGTGCGAGCAACGACCTCTATGAACGGCCCACGCGCCGGATCATCGACGACACCGAGCAGGTCCTGGACAAGACGCTGCAGCTCGTGTTCAAATGCCAGGCCAGCGGGATACGGCGGGTGTTCACCATCATCCCGACCGCCGCC
>LUCG01244209.1:0-12144 GCA_001633085.1 Carthamus tinctorius
CTCTCTATATATATATATATATATATATATTTGTGTGTGTAAACGTCCTTGTGATTCAAATCGAGTCGACTCTGATTATTTTTCGAGTCGATCTTGAATAGCTTGCAAGTTGTCTCAACTCAATCACACCACCAATCTGAATTTAGCTCCGATTTAGGGTCATCGGAGTCGTTGTGCTTACATGGGAAGGAAGAGTTGGACCACTATATAATAGAATAAAATATGTTCCGGGTCCCTATAGTTTTCTTAAATGATTTAATTAAGATATGAAATATATTAGTAAAATGACTACAATACCACTTTAGTTAGGCTGTATTTGACAAAAATAAGTTAACTTATAAGTTAGTCCATCCAAACATGTACCATAAGTTAGCTTATAAGCTAGTTTTTTGAAACGCTACTTTGAGTAGCTATTTGGGAGCTTTTTGTAACTTTTTCCAATTATACCCTTATTAATATTAATTATTAAATTCAAATATACCTTTTTTGATCATTTTACATTAAGCTAGTTTTTGCCAAACATAATTTGTTCACAAGCTAGCTTATCAGCTACTAGTTAGTTTATCAATCAACAGCTGGCTTATCAGCTATCAACTGGCTTATCAGCTAGTTTGCCAAACATAGCCTTAGTCGACCTAACAAAAAAAGTTAAAGGAGTTAGGGAAAAGAGTCAAAGGCTTATTGAAAATATAAACCACACAAACATTTTTCATAACTATTTAAAACTAGGGAGGATTGGAGGAATGATTCTATGTAACTACAACGACCAAATATGTAATTTACTCTTTTAAATTTAAAGCAGAAAGAATCATTCCTTTTGTTTTTCAAAACATACTATTATTGTCGTTTGTTTGACATCATGATATAATTAACAAGTCATTAAATTTCGTTTAAAACGACATAGAATTATCATTTTCTTTAATTATGAAACAAGGACAAATTAAATATTTTTTTAATTTGTTAACTAAAATCATTTTAACAGTTATATTATAATTTTCATACAATGAAATATTAAAAGGCAAAATATTTAATTTTAACAATTATTTTATTTTAATAATAATAGAATTAACTATATTTTAAAATATTTAATACATTTAATAAAAAATTATTTCTTTCTTTGAGTCTTCAATATCTTGTATAGGTGGGAAAATAATCAGAATACAATCTCTCCCATGATAGAGTTTTTAGATACATGTTATTATTTTTTCTTTTCTTCATATATTTTATCATACAACAGCATAGTTGTTAGAATATAAAATTCTTCTAAATCACTAAGGGTGCGTTTGGTTGTGAAAATTTTCAGTTTTTCAAAAAAGAAATTCAAAAGAAAAATAAAAATTTAGAAAACGTGTTTAGTACATTAAGTTTTTCAAAAAAATGAAACTTTTCTGTTTTATAACTTCTATGTAAATTTAAAAAATGATTTTAGTATTTTTTTTTTCAAAAGAGAAATCTATACGCGTTTTCTAATTTTCTAAAATGTAAAATGAAAATTCCATCATTTTAACAAAACGTGTTTTCTAAAATTTTCATGGAAAACTTGAAATGAAAACCCCACTCCAGTTTCTGAAAACGTATTCTAAGAAAATGAAAACAACTTTTCACAACCAAACGCACTCTAAGTGGAATATTTTCCAACAAAAATGAAAATTTAGAAAACACGTTCGGTTCTCAGTTTTCATAAGTTTTCCAAGAAAATGAAACTTTTTTATTTTCTAACTTCCATGTAAAGTAGAAAACTAATTTTAGTAGTTTTTCATAATTTTCTAAATGCATTGTCTATTTTTTTTCTAAAATAGAAAATGAAAACTCCATCATTTCAACCAAACACGTTTTTTAAATTTTTCATTGAAAAACTATAAGCACTGAAATTCATTTTCTAAAAACATTTTCTAAAAAACTAAAAACAGTTTTTCACAATCAAATACATCCCAAAATTTTTATTATATCATAATTGCTAAAGATCCTCAAAATAAACCAATAAAGTTTAGTCAAAAAATCTATTATTTTAACAAATGAAAATGGCTGAGGTTATATAATAGGTTGTGTTTAACCCGACAATCTTATATTTGTTGACTTCCTTTTAATTTGAATAATAATTGATTTACTAAATTAGGTTACAAAACTATATTAAATCAAATAATTAAATTTTTATAAACTAGTTTGAGAATATCAAAGAGTATATTTAAAAAAAATCTTTTAAATTGTTAGACTCGTTTACTTTTTAGCCTTTTCACTTTTATATATCATCAATCAACTAATATTTATATAAATTAATTGAGGATCATGGATTGTGACTTGCATTTTTATGCTAGAGATTTTATATAGGATAACTAAAATAATTAGGGCCAGCAATTTTATACTGAACTAAATTAATCATCATATGTATCAATCGTATCAATGAAATTATAACCGATGCCACTTATAATGGATTGGTATTGTCATACCAAGTATGTAAACTTGCTTGATACACGATATTGTCATATTGAAAGTTGCATACAATGTTACTGTCGTGCAGACTCATTAATTATCTATTAGTGTTTTTTGTTTTCTAAACGTATTTGAATATTAAGCTTTATGACTTTAACTACTTTGTTTGATTGCAAGTTTTATAATTATTCCTTACAATTAAAAACCCTGTAACATCACTTGTGTTACTGAAAACTTAAAAGGTCACTCAAATTTTGAAAAGAGAAATTATATTTCCTCATACTTTTTTAACCTACCCATCCTCCTACCTACTTCATCATTTGACATATGTAAAACACTCATTCTCTTTCTTCATATCATTCCTAAATTTTAACACTTGTCGAATGATAAAGTGGGTAGGATGATGGGTGGGTTAAAAAGGTAGGAGGAAATATAATTTCTCTTTTGAAAATAATGACAAATTTTCATATATGTGACTTGAAGTTGGTAGTAAATTAGTACGAACATGAATCAACCGAAATCAGTTGATTGATATATGGTATAAGATTTCATATACCGATTATAATTGATTGATATACAATATTAAAGAAAACACTTGCTATCATAACACATTCCTTAAAAATAATTAGTCTTTAATGAAAAGAAAAAGAAAATATATGGGTTGTAAATACAAATTTTCTAACCACAAGGTAGTGAAATGAAATGTGATCCTTTTTATAAATATCCACCTTCTTCCATAATCATAGCAAAACAACACACACCTCACTCAATGGAGGTAGCCATAGTGTGTTGTGTTGTAGTAGTGGTAACATTGGTAATATATGCATGGAAGTTTTTGAACTGGGCATGGTTCAAGCCTAAAAAGATGGAGAAGTGTCTAAGGGACCAAGGTCTTAGAGGGAATCCTTATAAATTTCTAGTTGGAGATTTGAAAGAGATGGTGCAAATGATGGTTCAAGCGCAATCTCAGACTATCAGTTTATCCGACGATATTGTTCCCCGTGTCTTGCCCTTTGTCCATAAATCTGTCAATACTCACGGTACGTCTTATTGTTTGTGCTTTTTTTGTTTATGGATGTATGGAATAATGTGGATCCCCCTTGGATTCTCTTTAAAAAAATCATTGTTGAGAAACGAAGCATGTAGACTCCCTTAACTCTTTGTAGGTCTGTCCTGCTTTTAAAGGCCCATAAATTTTCAAAAAGTGGCACCACTTGATAAAGGTAAAAGAGTTTTTTTATATAAACATGGTAGGTTAGTTGGTTTCTTCAAGCTTAGTCATTACTTCCCACCATTTTTTTCAATTTTTTTGCAAAAAATGCATCATGCATGCAAACTAAAATTTCTACTGAATGGAGGACTCGAACTCAATGGCTCACAAATAAAAGACCTTATTCGGGAAATGATGATAACCAACTTGGCCTAATGAAACTTTAATCATATTTTAATTTCAATAAAACATTGGCACACAACAAAACATTACGGCAGCACCTTTCAGAAACTTAACAATGGTTAGCGCTATGTCATATGCCCCTTTGTAGGTCCACCACTACTTGCTTCCTACATATACACATGTTCCATGATACATGTACATACATGTTTACCCATAAAAACATTTCAAAATTATATGTGCACCCATATGTGTGGCAAAATTTGCCTGTCAAACATCTTAGATATCAAGTATTTTAGTGTTATTATAATAACATTTTGTATCTTATTGCTCATATAGGTAAAACTTGTTTTACATGGAAGGGATACGAACCTGTGGTACAAGTATATGAACCATCTATGATACGAGAAATTCTGGTTAATTATCGTCAATTCCAAAAACCAAGGATAGGAAATCCGTTAGTAAGGCGGCTAGGACAAGGATTATTACACACAGAGACAGACCGATGGATCAAACATAGAAAAATCATCAATCCTGCGTTTCATATGGAAAAGATAAAGGTTTCTTGACTTTTCTTTTTCTTTATATGTTCTTTTTCTATAACTGGATGTATTCGGGGCGGATTGCATGCACCTCGATTATTTCTATTAATGCCCTCAAGATAGCAATTAAAAAATCACAGTGGCTTGAAAGAAACTTGAACCGGCTACTGAAAGAGAGGAGCCTCAAGCCACAAACTGACCTTTTTCTTTGGAAAAATAATTTAAAACATTTTTTGCTTGTTTGTAGCATATGGTACCTGCATTTTATGCAAGTTGCATTGAGATGATAAACAAATGGGAAGAAACGTTGGGGAATGAAAGCTCGTGTGAAGTAGATGTATGGCCTTATCTTCAATCATTTACCGCTGACGTCATTTCACGTACTGCATTTGGTAGTAGTTTTAATGTAGGACGAAAGATATTTGAACTTCAAAAAGAACAAACAAAGTTGGCCGTAAAGCTTATGCAATCGGTATATATTCCCGGATCCAAGTGAGTATGTTTTTGTATAATGTCTTCGACCCGATTACATTATTAAATAAACCAAAAGTTAGATCGTAAAAGTGTAGTACCTTATCTGATACGATTTTGCAGATATTTACCGACAAAAATAAACAAGAGGATGAAAGAGATTTACCGAGAAATGAACGCCTTGATATCAAATGTTATCGACAAAAGAGTAACCATGATGAAATCCGAAAATGACGACCTACTCAGCATTCTTTTGGATTCCAATTTCAAAGAAATTAAAAAACAAGAGAGCAACAACTCTGGGCTCAACTTACAGGAAATTATCGATGAGTGTAAACTTTTCTACTTTGTAGGACAAGAGACCACAGGAAATATGCTTGTTTGGACTATGATTCTACTAAGTCGACACACAAAATGGCAGGAACGTGCCAGAAATGAAGTCTTAGATATCGTTGGGTTGAGAAAACCAAGTATCGATGCACTGAGTCGCCTAAAAGTGGTAAGTCTTCAAGTACTTCAATTCTTTTATTTCTCAAAAGAAGAATGAGATGTTCTTTTCATAGTCGATTAAGAGTTTGTTACATGTTAATGAATTAAATGTTACGTTTTGCAGATTAATATGATTTTTAGCGAGGTTCTTAGACTATATCCGCCGGTACTATTATTAGAACGGATGGTACACGAAGAGACAAAATTAGGTAACATAATCTTACCGGCTGGAACTCATGTCCAAACGAACTTGTTGCTTTTACACAATGACCGTGATATATGGGGTGAGGATGCAGTAGAGTTTAAGCCCGAGAGATTTTCTGGAGGCTTGTCAAAGGCAACCGATATACAAGCCTCATACATTCCGTTTGGAGGGGGTCCACGTATTTGTATTGGACAAAATTTCGCCATGTTGGAAGCAAAGATAGCACTTGCTATGATTCTTCAGCGTTTCAGTTTTGAGTTGTCTCCATCATACTTACATGCGCCGCACGCCATCATCACTTTACAACCTCAATTTGGCGCTCACTTGATTTTACATAAACTTTAGGTGGTGCTTGTATATTCTGATTTAATTTAAAGTGAAATAAAGTTTGTTTTTCGTTCATGTGGTTTGTTAAAAGTTACGATTTTACCCTAATACTTTTAAAGTTATAGTTTTCATCTATATGGTTCATGATTGATAATTATTTTAGATGAAGTCAAACATAATTGTTAATAAACCTATTTTATTTTCAATATATTGTTTGGTTAGCACTTAGCAACTAACAAAAAAATATCTCAATTATGTTGGACTATAGATTTAGCAATTTCCTCAAATTCTATAAATTCCAATTTCATCACATTCTATTTTTGTGAAGCAAACGTCCCCTTACGCTCAAATTGGGCAAACAGATTAAATTCAAATGGTAGACTATTTGGCTAAATTGGTGCACATAAAAGCGAAAACTGATGGCCTTTACCATATCCATATCTGTAAGCAAATAAAACCGACGTGTTTTTTAAGAGAATCAAGACAAGTTTTAGAGCTATAGGATCATATATGACATAATGCATGCGAGAAGTGAAAAGGAAACTGATATAATATATCAATGATTGGCTCAAAGTCTCATGGTTATGATGTTGTACAATTATCAAATTAGAGAGGATCAATCATGCAATTAAACTAATTAGCTTTATGTATAATTATATTCCACAAATTCATTCATGTTAGGATTTCCTCAAAATCCAACCATTGTCCCAATGCCAAAATCAAGCAAATAGCATAGTTTATTGCCCAAAACAAGTTAAGTTGAAAATAGAAAAGTTGATATTGTGCCGATGTGGAGTGGGGTTCAGAGGACTCAGGTATTAATAGTCTTATGATTTTTGGAAGATTTTTTAGTTACATCTCCTATCTAGCTTGAAAAATAATCAACTTGTTATTGTGTAGAGCAATCAAGTGGACTTTATTGATTTGGCCGAAACTTTTATACATACTAAAACGGTTTATTTTGTGTTATTTGTAGTTTGAAACTCTGCTTGATCATTACATTGTTTTTTCCATACAGTAATCTCGATTTTGATTTGTAGGGGTGGGTTCAAATGTGAACCACTTTTTGGTTGTGAACGCGATGACAGCCGAGAGCGCGACACGTGGCGGATGACTAGGCGCCACGTTAGATTCACGGCGAATGACTAGGCGATTCATGGGTGGGCATTGAATTAAAGGGGGGGACCACACTCAAAGCCGCTACGTATCGCACTCTCGGTTGTCCTCACGTTCACAACCAAAAAATGGTTCACATTTTAAATTTCCTCTTGATTTGTAATTATATATTTGTACTAGAAATCTTATAGTTATTTCTCAAACACCACTTTCAAAACAATGACACTTGGTATATGATAAAATTATATACTTTTAGTTTTTTTTTTGACAAAATATATAATATTAATTAAAACTTCAAATTTATGAAATACTAACAATTAAATTAAATTGGTATCGGTGATAAATTGAAGTATACAATATACAAGTAGTATTCTACATAAAAAATGCAAATTCATATTGAAAAAAAAAAATAAACCAAACAACTACGACATTAATTAAATATTTCTATAAATACTATAGAATTAGAGAGCACAAATAGAAACAGAACCCTGTATTTCTTTCTCATTTCCTGTTTGCTTCCTTCTCAGCCTGCATCCAAATCACAATTATCATAAAAACAAATACTAAAATTTAATTTTTTTTCAAATTATACAATTTAGAAGGTTTATTGGGTTATGGATGTACCGCTTTGACGACTCGATCGAACGCTTCGGGTCCGTATTTCTCGATGTAACGCTCCACAGACCTACGAGCGTCGATGCTCATCATTTGAAGAACCTTCCGTTGTCCTTCGGGATACTTTGAGCTCACATGGCTCCCAACTTTAACGTACTTTCTCGCTATATTCGCGTACACGTATGCCGCCCCATTGATCCCCGGTAGAACCAACCACATACAGAACAAAAGCTTCAAGTAGGGCCAAAATGGAAGCCTGTTTTTCCCGAATCAATCAAATTTCAAGTGAATATAAGACAATCCGTAACCCTGATCTTACGGGTTGCTTGAGATTCCATAATTTTCGGAATAAAATTTTATATAAAATTTCATGTCGTCCAATAATGTGAAAACACATTATCATTTTTACAGAAGAGTGAAAATAAAAGGAGGATGGAATTAATTAATAGTTATATTAATATTAAATAAAAATGATGATGTGTCTTTATTTGATTGGTAAAACTGAAAAAGACGTAAAAAATGGAAAAATAAGAGTTCTATTTCAATTTATATCCGTAAAGTTGAATAAATTACGTACCATTGGAGGACTTTCCAAAAGGAAAGCTCAAAGAGGGTTATGAAGGAGTATATAACCCAATAGGTAAGCCATTGTTGATCATCTTCTTTTGATGAACTCTCGATCGCTAGCATCGATGCATACCTTTAATAAATTCATGGGTTCGTATCCGTTAGTTATAATTGAATGACAAAATGTTGTACTTATTGCATTTTTGCATTATGGATGGACAAAAAATCAATGTTTAATTAAAAACCAAACTCTCTTTTCTTCTAATCAAATTGTTATTGAAAGAATGGATCACAAGGATTTAGAACTGAAACATAACAGTTCGTAACAGGTTCCTTCCTCGATAAATAAAAGGACTATCTTCACGAAAATGTATCCAACTTTATCCTTATTTCTATTGTGTATATCCAACTTCAAAATGTGTTATTATATGTTTATACTTTAAAAATGTGCTATTATATGTAATATTGTACTTATTTACTGTGAAATAGTAAATGCAATAACATGTTTTTTAAAAATATAGTACATACAATAACACATTTTTAAAAGTATAGTACATACAATAGCACATTTTGAAAGTATACTGCATACAATAGCATATTTTGAAGTTGGACATACATACTAAGAATAAGGGTAAAGTTGGATATATTTCAGTGAAGATAGTACTAAATAAAAATCAACCAAATAGAAGATAATGGCATTCTTTAAAGAACGACTGATTCCATTGCTTAACCAAAATCAGATATATTTTTTTTTTTTTGTCTTATTTGACCAAATAGGCCTGAAGACCAGCCTGGGCCAGGCTGAATTGGATGGGCTACGAGAAGATAGCATTTTTGGGGGGTATTTTAGGAAATCTGAATAAGACTTGCTCTAGACCAAAAAGCCCAATTAGTCCTACATTTTTGGTCGATGCGATGGTAAATAGGCCGATTCAAAAATGTAAAAAAAAATTGGGTATTTTATAATTTTTCGTCTTATTTTATTTTTTACTTGTGTAAAGACATTTTTGTCCCTGTCATAACCGCTAGTTTGGGGTATTTTAGGAAATCCGATGTGTTAGATTATGTTTTTTTAACCACTAAAAAAAAAAATTTTCTTGTATGTTTGATAATTCCAAAAAGGTAAATTAAATAGGGTGGCTTAAAGACCGGTAAAGGATCAATCAAAACCCAAATTTCAAGATGAAAACCAATTAAGGCTCGGCCCAAGCCTTTGAAGAACCAGTTATGCCATAGCTTTGCAAGATCAAGCCCAAAGACCGGTCTTACACGAAGTTACAATGCAACAACCCATTAATCTTGGCAGGGAGATCATATTCCAACAAAGAAGAAATTGCAAACTTACAAAGGGAAAAGAAGCATTACTCCCGGCCTGATTCAGATTAACAAAAAACAAACAAGTTAGTTCAATCGATGAAAAGTAAGATTCAATCCATCAATAGAAGTCCAAATACGTACCCAACAAGCGTGTCTAAATGTCTAGCGATTGCTGCAAGAAGCCCCATGGTTTATCCACGTTTTCGCTTTTGTTTCGGTTGTTTTCAATCTACGAAATATGGAAGGTAGAAAATATATGCTTGATGAATGAATAATTGTTGGAGTTATATAAGTAGTTTGATTAGTTATTTAAGTGGAAGCAAAGCATATCTTTTGGGTTATAATCTTCTTTTCTTTAGTGAGAAGCAAGAAGGTGGGTTGGGTGCATGGCAAAAGGCTATCAAAATGGCCTTGGAATCCTTCCATATTCATCTTGTACAAAGAATGAATAATGAGAACATGGTCAATGATACCTACATGAAAAAAGAATAAGAAGATACCCTGAATTCTTTTAGATTGAATTATTTAAAAATATGCAATAACTTTTATAAAATTTTAGTTGTAACAAAATCGGTATGTTGGAATGATCACAACCGTCTTAGTAATATATAATTGGACATTTAAAGTTTATACGACCAACAAAAATATAATATATAAAAAGATATATTACCAGTAAGTTATAAAGACACATTTAAGGTATACTTGTTAGTAGCTTAATGAGCTTCATGTGAGCTATAGCTTATTCGATCAGTTATACATGATTATTTGATAGTAGCTTAATGATATTAGAAAGTGGTTTAATCGATAAAACTTCTAAAGGCGAATAGGAAAAAAGCTAGGAATTTAAAATAGAGGAGGAGGCTTGGTCGTCCAAAGTAACACCTTATTGTGAAATATTAACAATGATATATATTATATCTAACAACTTAAGAAAGTCCCATAATGTAAACGAAAATTAAACAAATTACAATTTACGTATACTAATTTAATTATCAGCCATTTATTAAACGCTTACCATACAATCGTTTTATCGATATCAGTCATATCACTTGCCTTATAGATTGAGCATGACAAGACCGAAAGTCTTACTCGGTAAGATGCATGGCAAGGACCGAAAGTCTTACCCCGTAAGAGGCATGGCAAAATCACAAGGGTGGTGGCATACTGGCAAAGGCCCTAGGAGAGATGTGGTGGAATATCACATCCACCCCGGGTTCCACTTGATCATTCATCATAACGGAGTTCAATGGTTATTTCATTAGAAAAATTAAGGGGTCGTTTATTAAAACGCTTATCAGGGCAAGCGTTTACCAATATCATTTACCTTATTGATTAAGCATCGCGATGACCGAGAACCTTACCCTGGGACGAGATTCTTACCCTGGTAAGGAGTCAAAGAACCGAGATTCTTACCCGGTAAGTGTGGGAAACGACTCCAATCTGTAAGCGCTTAGCATAAGCGTGTTTAAAATGTGAATCTCTTTTTAGTAAACGCTTACCGGTAAGAATTTAATAAACGGCTCCTAAGTTTATAAACTTGATAATTCAATTCAAAATAAAATAAATAAATCATTAATTTCTTCTTCTTACTTTTCTATTGAATAAAATATGTTAAGAAAACACCAAATATGAGAATATCGTGAAACTGTGAAAAAGGGGTTTAAGCCGCAATAGGAGAGCGTCACGGCGCCGTTCAGCTTCTGCAACATGAAACTGCAAATTAAGACAACCAGGAGCCAA
This sequence comes from Carthamus tinctorius, assembly GCA_001633085.1. NCBI lineage: Eukaryota > Viridiplantae > Streptophyta > Magnoliopsida > Asterales > Asteraceae > Carthamus > Carthamus tinctorius. The sequence continues at coordinate 11,210 of LUCG01244209.1, forward strand.
AAGCCGTGGAAGCCGACAGGCTTGGAGCTTAGTGGATTGGATGAACCATCTAAACACGCCGTTGCTACAGTGACATTTAACATTAATATTATATAATCACATAAAAACAAAGTTTTTGATTAACGGATTATCTATAATATACAAACTATCAGGCGCCCCGACCCAACAACGCGGCAACGCCCCCCTCAGGATGTTACCGACCGTGGAGCTATAAAAGGAATTGACAAATGTCCTTAGTTTGCGCATGGGGGATTCGAACTTGGGTGGGCACTATGTACCCTCCAAGCACTAACCACTCCACCGCAATCTGGTTATTAATTATGTTGTTCGTAAAATTAGTAGAAATTAGGGATGTAAACGAGCCGAGCTACTCAAGAGCTACCCGAGCTCGGATCATTAAAAGCTCGAAACGAGCCGAACCTGAAACAGAGCTTGTTTACTAAACGAGCCGAGCTCGAGCCTCAAGATCAGGGATCGTTTTGGCTCACGAAGCTTAAACAAGCTTCACATATAATATTTGTATTTTATATTTTATTATTTATTATGTATTTAACATAAATAAAAAAAATCGATATTCAAAGCACATCCTTAGAACCAGGGATCGTCGCTCGTTTAGGCTCATGAAGCAACCGAGCATTAGCGAGCTGAGCTCGAGCCTTGTAAATGGTTCACGAGCCGAGCTCGAGCCTCAAAGCACAAGCTTGAACGAGCTCGAGCTCGAGCTTCTATAATGTTAAGCGAGCCTGGCTCGATTAGCTTAAAGCTCGGCTCGGCTCGTTTACATCCTTAGTTGAAATATGTACAAGTTAATTTGAATATTCATGATTATATTTAAAAAAATCATAGACTTAGTTACAAAAACAGATAGTTAGTAATGTAACATCCCGCCTACCTCAACAACAATATTGTCCGCTTTGCCCCACCGGCTCACGGCT
>LUCG01244224.1:0-15729 GCA_001633085.1 Carthamus tinctorius
TATGACCGACTTTATGCTCAACAAGGAATCTTGCTTGAAACCACTTGCCCCCACACACCCCAACAAAACGGGGTGGTGGAACGCAAACATAGGCATCTTCTCGACTCAAGTGTTAACGGCCCTTACATTATTAATCAATTGCCCTCTAGAGCCATTGATAATAAAACCCCGTATGAATTAACGTTTAACCAAAAACCAGAGTATGAACATATGAGGGTTTTTGGTTGTCTCTCCTGCTTTAGAAACAATGAAGCGAAGGGAGATATATTCGAAGTGAGGGGGAGACCTGGGGTTTTCTTGGGTTATCCCCAATAGACAAAAGGGTATAAAATTTATGATATAGAAAGTGCCAAAATAGTAGTTTCTAGGGATGTTAAATTTTGTGAAGAGAACTATCCTTTTGCTGCCATTTCACAAGATGAAAATACAACAAATGAGGGTGACATTTTCAACTTGTCAAATGGGCTAGTTGAAGAAACGTGTCAATTTGAGCAAAATGGGAGTTCTCACAGACGTACTCCTAACGAGGATCTAGCTGAGAATTCCAATCAAGGCTTGCTGGATGAGAATTTGAATCAAGACCCAAGACAAGACAAACAGGTGAAAATCCAGCAACAACTTTTTCAAGTGAGGAACCAGCACACCAGGTACCTAATGAGGAAACAATGGAGACCAGAACTAGAAGAAATATATCACAGCCAAAGCGCCTTGATGACTTCATTGTCAAGCTTCCCCCATTGGTTGACCATGCACAACCTGCATCTTGCGATACCTAAAAGCGACACCAGGACAAGGAATTTTTTTTCACGAAATGGAGGCTCCAAACTCATTGCTTAATGTGCCTCTGATTGGCTTGGTTGTCCCTACATTAGGCGGTCCAGAACAGGGTATCTTCTCTTGGGTGGTGCTCCTATATCATGGAAAACAAAGAAACAATCCGTAGTATCCCGTTCTTCGGCAGAAGCGGAATTTAGAGCCATGGCTTCCACAGTCAATGAGATATTATGGATGCGTTGGCTTCTTAAGGAGCTTGATATAGATCCTACTGGTCCAACGCCTTTGTTTTGTGACAACCAAGCGGCCCGACATATCGCCAATAACCCGGTGTTTCATGAACGAACCAAACACGTTGAAATGGATTGCTATTTCGTTAGAGAAAGAGTAGAGACACAAGAAATTTAACCTATGCACATCGACACCAAAATGCAGATTGCCGAATTATTCGCCAAAGGGTTAGGAGCGCAACAATTATGGTGTCTACTTGACAAGTTGGACATTAAAGACCTTCATGCTCCACCTTGAGGGGGAGTAAAGGATCTGATTGATTCTCTTTCCTTTTGTTTCCTTATTTGCTACCTTTAATACCTCCTCTAATTTAGGTCCTTTTTTTATGACCTTCCCCTGTATTTATTTTCATCTTGTATCATTGTTTCTTACACAGAATAAAATACAATACAAAGGTCTTGATACAATCAGTTTCTTGACATGCTCAATCAATAAGGTAAATGATACTAATAAGCGCTTACCCAGTAAGCATTTAGTAACCAATCCCTAAATTATCATTGATTTTGAAATTTTGATTTTCGAAAAGCTTATTTGTTAATTTGAGATGTTTCTTTAATTTTTTTAAAGCTTTTTATTCACTTCTTTTCCAAATTATAAGACTTAATTAAGTTGTTTGAATATATTAATCGTAATTAGTTTACAACAAAGTAGGACTTTAGGCGATCAAACCCCCTAACTTAAATTTCTAGCTACCCCGCTGATTATCACCTACCATATCGGATAATATTTTAGTCTTTCAAAATGATATCGTACGCAACAATTTATTCGATAAGCTCTTACCGGATAAAAGTTGTCGATCTCTTACCGGGGAAGACTCTCGGTTCATGCTATCACTCTTACCGGGTAAGATTATAGGCCTTTTCATGATCGTCTTGTAAGGTAAATTGACTTGGTAACTTACCGGGTAATCGTCAAGTAAACGGCCCCTAAATATTTAATAGTAATATTCTCTACATGTATACATGTTTATAACATTTTAAACAGCTAATAGTATAAATTGTGTTTGGTGGTAATTAAAATTAAGGGATTATTTATCAAGTTTTTTGGGTAAGTGCCGACTAAGATAAAAGACCTGATTACATTAAGAGGTTTGACCCTGTTAAGTGGTAAGTGCTAATTGATAATTTTCATTTACCAAATTTTTTGTTTAAGTATCGACCTAGTAAGACCATTATACCCCTTTATCTCAAATAAGGGTTGATTGAAAATTGTTGCTTAAGTTCGTTTAAAACCTAAATGCATAATTGTAGGGATGTTGATAAAATGATAAATGGTATGTTTGATTTCAATAAGGTTTTCAAACTTATGCCATTAATTCTTGCAATCAAACCTCTAGTAACTGTCTTGTGAGTTTATTGCTTTGAATTCGTAAATTTCCTAAATCCCTAAAGCTAATCGTAGTTGGGGATTTAAGAGTTTGTTTAAAACCTCATTTGTGGTTGAAGATATAACCAAAGAGCTCATTGTAGTTAGTGTTGATCTAAGTTAAAATCGAGGTTGTCAAAGCTTGTTGATAACTATATTCGGTTTAAACTTGCAATGTTATATTTTGCACTAAAGGAACCGATGATAAACATTATGTACCATATTGAGGGTGAAGCTATTTTTAGGTTTTTAATTATATTCCTTTTAATTGTATGTTTAGTTCACTCCATTTTACTAAAAATGTAGAAGTCGAACCGTCACGACCTAAGTAAAGGTTTTAGGTTAATATGTTTGTGCAAAATTATTCGGAATGTAGAACAGCAATTTATGGCGACAAACATCAACAAGATCAAAGCAGTATATTAGATCGGTTACTTTTGTACTTGAGAAGGTATGATAAGAAATGACATACATCTTCGACAATGCATATTGATGAAAATTATAACATCTCATTGTTATGGAGTCATTTCACAAGAAAATTGTTTTAAATGTTTATTTGTTTATAAACATTTCTCAATGATGTACTGGTGGTGCATACTTTTGCATGACTATACTAGTAATGGTAGTGAAATAACAAACTCAAATAAAGATCGAGGGATGGGTCGAAAGCTCAAGCCTATCCAATTATGGAAAAATTTGGATCAAATAAGAAACAGGAACTAACACCGCTTAGTATAAGAAATTATCTAGGATCAATTAATTTATATGAAATGTATATAATTGTAATAACATCTTACATGTGGATGATCTATTTTGATCCAAGATATCATATTAATATTCATTTCTATACAAACGCTATTAAAAAGTAAAAATACAATTTGATAAAAAATTATTTTTAGGCCTAAAATATATTATATCACTCTTTTTAATTTTAGAATATTTAAATAACATAAATCTAAAGTTCCCTACATATAATATACTTCACATAAAATAATAGAATATTCATGTACATTTTAAGGTAAAGGTTGGATTTGTATGATGTACAAATCAATAACAACTATATGTTAGATGATATGAGGTAAATAGAAAATAATATAACATTCACATAAATTTTAATAGAAAATAATAGCACATTCACTACATATTTTTTACTACACATGTTTAAACCTCAACATAAAACTTCATATCATTATTACACATGAAGCAAACCTTCACCAAACCTTCACAAGAACAATTGAACATTCACTGAAACCAAGCCTTCAAAAAAAAAAAACGCCTCTCGAATTTTGTTAGTCCCGGATATTTAACAATATGACAATAACACATAGAGGGCTGCCTAAATACGGTGTTTTAATCATGTTATTAAACTTTAATCCTTACAAAATAAAAGATGTGGAACAAGACTTAGGAACCGTTTGGTAAGCACTTATCGATATCACTTGGAATACTTGTTACTTTAACTTCCATCAAAAAAAAGTTAGCATAGTAGGGCTGCTTAGCCCCTTTTCTTTTCCTTCCATTTTATATTATTGTCGAGTTTCCCTTCAAAAAAAAAAAAGTTAGCATAGGGACAGAGGACTTGTAATGACACAGACCTATATTACAGTAACTAACCACAAAAATCTTGAACATGGAATCAGGCCAATTTTCAGAGATGATCCAAGAAGAAGAAACTGAAGATTCAGAACAACAACTCTAAATCAAACATAAACAAGCACATATTTGGAATACTTGTTGGAATAGAAAAACTCGATATGGTTGCCTCTGTGGATTGAAGTTTTTTCTTGTCATCCATATTTGGAATAGAAAAACTTGTAATACTGATGAAACCACAATCGGAGATGTATAATACATCGCACACACATAGATAAATCCTTCAAATCATATGTTCTCTACTTATTGCAGAGCTTCATCGTTGAGGAGGATTCCTGGCCAAAGACGTTGGACAAAGGTATTGAAAAAGTGTACATGGTATGGGTTATAAAGTAAAAGTTAGGATGAATCTACTCTACCTTGAATCTTGGTTGGTATGTACTCTTTTGACAAGAAGGTTAGTGAGTCCACAGATAATGCTTCAATCTCAAACTTCACTCCACTTTGCAGCAGCAATTGCAGTTCCACCCTAACAAAAAGAAGATAGAGGAGGATCATTTATTGGTACATAATGCAGGACAAGAAAAATCAAAACATTATCAACCTCCACTCTGGCACTACCCTCTGCAAATAGCATCTATTCAAAATTGCCTCTGTTTTCATCCTATCTGATAACAACAGACAGTGTTAGTTAGTTATAAGGGAAGCAACTTCAGAGGCAAACACATTATACTGAATCACACACACCTTCAGATGTCATTGGAAGGAGACACTGTTGTGGAACACTATATCTCTCGGCATCTGAAGGAAACACTCCAAGCCATTGTATCTCAGGAACCCTCATTGTCTTTGTATCATATGCCATTTGCTTTAACAAAAATATCATTAAGATACAAAGTTCGATTGACATGTAAATCATATCTAATTTTTACAATGCTTGCAACTGCAATTAGCTCAATTACTTCTTATCATACCCCCATCACCCTGCATTTACTATTCTTTAGTAAAAATCAAAACCACATTTTGAAATTAAAAGACATTACCATTGAACCAAACCGGTATGTGGTCAAGATGTCAAATCCATATGGATCACAATCAACCAAACAATAGGCCGGCAGGTGCAGCTGTTCGATGAGTAGCCTCAAGAACCTGCTTGAAAAGTACAAATAACAATTATAACATTGAACCGTGTTCTGATACAAAATACAAATAAATAAATCTTTACCTCCTTGTTGGAATATCGGGATAACCTCTTCCCTGTAGGTAAGATATAGTTAATGCCTGATTCCTTTGGAGATGTTCAACTCAAAGCATGCTTACCGTGATGACAATGCTACGATTAGTCTTGCAAAAACAATCATTTGCTAGTCGTTGGAATACTGCATGCAACACTTTTTATTAGTTTCAAATGGTAACAAGGTTGATCCAACAAGGCTTGCTAAAAGGAAGGCCTCACCAGATTCCTTCTCCACAACTAATATGTAGTCTGCAACGCTGATAATGTCTGTGCACAAGAACCAAGAATATATATATAAGTAACCTGTAAAATACTATTATCTTTTTGTGTGTAAAAACAGAGTGCATACCTACAAAGTTATGTATTATTAACAAAGCATACATGTATAGAAGATAAATCTATATCGATAAATGGAAATATCGTGCTTTAGTTATGTCTTCCTTCCTATGCCTATGTACGTTTTTATATCTAATATCTGCAACTTCCTTCACATAATAATTTGTCCACTATAATATGTCCACGAATAAGGAAAGGAAACACAGAAACTCAAAGCCTAGACAGTTTATGTGATTGAATAAAAATCATATTTCTTTCATTTACATATCTCCTTGCTATCTCAACACCTTTCACTTCTTCTACATGTACCGGAATAGAGTGTGCCTGCCAGCAAACCAGATATCAACCATCAATTTCAGTCCAGCAACAACTTGTAAAAGATGGCATTTTCTCTTACAGTATCAGGGTGGTTTAGGCAGTTGAATATCCTATCACCTTCTGAGAATCTCAACCATCCCATCACCAATCTGAAACAAAATAAACTAGCAAATATAGTTTGGATGGTGAAATGAACAATGAGTGAAATCATACACAGGTCTACATCCTATTATCACTTAACAACTCTACCAGCTTCCTTTCTCAGGGATTGTTTTACTCTCTCATCACATTAGGGGACAAAAGGATAAACAAGCAGACCCCTCATCTTGGCAAAACAAGCAACTTCGTTTTCCTCCATTAACATTTTGATTTGATAAAAGGTGTATGATATATCCAAATAATATCAAAAAGATGAACCAAATTTCAAAGAGATGACCTGCCTCTGAATTTTAGAAATGACATAAGAATACCCCGATTCCAATGATACCGAGAATATTTCAAAATTCAATAGAATGGCATTATTACTTACCAGTAACTTCAACTCAACTTAGTAAAGATGTTGTAATAGTGTTTTCAAACAAATTTTGTCTCTGAAATATTATTTGGATATATCATACACCTTTGATCACTTGAGATACTACTGAGACAGGTATTCAAAGAGCATCAATATGTTTCAAAAACCAGTCCCCTCAGATTCTTAACGATTTTTAGCAGGTACGCACCCTTTTGCAACAGACACCTGCAAGGGGAAGGAGCATAACAGGTAATTAGACAAACATCTTCTTGAAGTTTTCCTGTCGATAGTGCAAGTTACTGTAGAACCTTAATTAAATTCATCAGCAATAACAATTCATGAACATTTCCAAAAGTCTCATTTAGCTACCGCCATATGCTGATTGATAGAAGGCAATGTATTAATAGATCATTATTCCATACCTGTCCTAAATATCAAATAGAAAACAAAACTAATATACTCAAGTGAGCAAAGTTAGCTCATACCAAAGTGAGAAATCCCATCAGTTCACATACCATAAGTCCATAACAGAAGAATGAATAGTTAACAGTTCTTATTGGAGGTCAGTCACTAATGGAGATTCACATCAATATGGGTAGACATTAATCCCGTAGGATCTTGCATAGATGTACTTATACCAGCAATTAATTTACAAATACAAAGAGGAGGACAATACATACAACATTTAGGTTGTGGCGGCTGCACTGAAGCAGGATGCAGATGTCATTGATGGCGCGATCTACAACTGATTGTTCTGGTTTGGGATAAAATAAAAAGAATTAGAATAAGAAAAAAAATAACTGGAAAGATCAGTTGTTGTGGTGGTGGGTAAGCAGAGTACTCAACATAACTGGTATCTACAGTGTGATCAAGCATCAAAGCAGAAACACATGAAGTATATTTTTCATATAAACTTATTAAGCATGTAATCTTTGCACATTCTAACATGCTGTATATTCCAAATTGTATTTTAGAAACAGCAGTACAAAGATACAACCATAAAATTCAGTTTCACCTAGAAACACAGAAGGATGCATATAATAGATGTCTCTCTTTGACCCATGCCTATTCTCTTGTAGAAGTTGTTGAACAATAAGTAGCACTCGCAATAAAATTTCTGAGAAAAGAATAGGTTAGAAATTTGTCAAGTAGAATCAATGAAAGCTATTCAACAGGATTCTTCCTGTGTTTATGTTAGCATAATAACAGCAAAATTTATCCATTGATCAAACATACTCACCCAACCTACGTGCATGGCATTCCCGTTGTAGGGAGAGAATCTCCACTCCCTTAACTGTATCGTGGCTGCAATAGCTGAGTAAAAGCAGTAGCAACATGGAAGGGGTTATTTTTTAAGCAGTGTTCTATTTATTGCACTAGAACATGATCCGAGAGTGCACAAACAGATATGTTGTACAATGATGCTCAACCACCTAGGTGGTTCCAGGCACCAAGAGAGCCAGGGAAACCTCTTGACATAAGCAGGGAATTATAATTTCGATGGTGCTCCTGCTCCTGAAAGGATTGCAGCCAACCACGCCTCCATAACTGCAGCTGTATAGCTTACCACTTAGACGCGACTTCATATACCCCCTTTTTACCTTCATGTGTCTCTTATATTAGATAAATACAGATTACATTACATGCTGGCAAAATGTGCTATAAACTTTAATATTCGCAATCCTGTCCACCAATATGGACTCATTATCTCCTAAGATATATCCACTCACATGTCCAATCTTCAACTCTTTGATCCCCAAGCTCTCATCATGTGGCCTCAATCTCTCCATAATTTTCAGGTTTTAATTGAAGAGTTGTTAAAATTAAGATCCTAATAGCTACCCTTGTATCTATCATCCCAAGCCTGCAAAACTGGACCAGCTAGTTTGTGTCTCAGAAGTAACTGCGACTAAAAATACTTGCCATGTCGATTACGGTTTTTAATGCAAAAAACTACTAGAAACAAGCATGCTCTTCAGCTCAATTTCTTTAAAAGAGTCAGATTACTTAATTCATGAATGCTCCCTGCAAAAACAAGGCATCAATTTATTTGAAAACTTAGATTACTCAATTGTTATTTATGCATTTGTTCCACCTTTCTTCACACATAATATCAAAACACCAATAATTGTATGTACCTCCCTCTTAAAGGTTACAAGCAAGCCAACAGTTGATCCATAAAACAAAAAGATCCCGAAAACCAAACAGAATTCCATTAATGCATTTCAAAAGTAGCACATGTATTGTATTGTATTGTAATAAAAGGTAGAACAAAAAATCAGTCACCCTCTACGCTCCCTGATATTCTAAAACAAAAGAAACCATACAACCAAGTTCAAATATCCTGTTTGAAGTCTATTAATTCCTTCAAAACCATTTGAATCTTTTAGGAATCCTTATGAAATTTACCCGATGCGGGCAAAGGAGACGACAATTCATAGTCATCATCTGAACTTGAAACCATACAACCAAGTTCAAATATCCTGTTTGAAGTCTTCAAAACCATTTGAATCTTTTAGGAATCCTTATGAATATTTACCCGATGCGGGCAAAGGAGACAATTCATAGTCATCATCTGAACTTGAAAAACTAGAAAGTGGTTTTGGAATTCTAGGTTTAGAAACTATAACACAAGGTAGTTCGAAATGATTTACTGAACTTGGAGACTGTTCTAAACTGCAAACTTAAAGACTTGTGTAGCACATAAATGAACATGACTAACCAGTTTCCAGAAGTATCAGTGCAGTAATTACGGAAACGATGGATGTAAATCACCGGAGAACGACCATGGGAAATATCTTCAACAATTGAACGAGTAAAATCTGAGCCATTGCAAGGAGGAATAGCATCAAATTCATGAGAGAGAGAGAGAGAGAGAATAATGGCAGTATTCATTTTGGATTGGATTTACCCCGTATCTTGTGCAACAAACGGTTGGGTTGCCAACTCTCATGTTTGCCTTCCATATTGTTTTCCAACAAAGCCAAAAATAGGCTTATCCTCCCTCCCCACAAATGTTGGCAAGGTGAGTTTCTCTTCTTCCCTATAACCAACCATAGAATAGAACCATGTGTTTGTAAGAATATGTGGTATGCAACTACTTTAGAGCACAATTGCATAGTTTCAGCAGGTTGATGTTAGTTAAGTCATTCCTTGGTCTAACTAAGCAATTAAAGAATTTTGATTAGGTAGTAGTTCATAAAACACAGCTACATATTTCCCATTCATAGTATACAATTACAAAGTAAAAAAATAATGAATGAAGTTGATGATTATGATGTGCAATTGTATTATAAGCCTTGCAGTAGTTGAGCATTAGGTGCCTTTTGAAGACAAGTTTTATTTGGGTAGAAATCTCATCCCAGGCTTTGAGTTACGTAGCCTCTACATGTTGACTTCCATGAACAACACCAAACTCAAGAAACGTAGATAATACATTACTATTTACCAATTATCCACACCACAACCTAATACCTTGATCTGTTGTCATTGGAACATTTCATCAAACAGTTGGTGTTGATGGAAAAAGAAAATAAAAAACAGGGCACATTAGTGGGGTGGGTTAATCAGAAAATCAAGATGGGTACACGTAATAGAAAACGATATGTTGAAATAAAATCTGCAGACTTATAACCAAAAGGAAACAGAATAACACATCCATCAACATATTGTTTCAAAACACCAAAGAAAGCATATAAAGCAACCATTGTTTCAAGGGGTTCACATACCTGCAGAGAGAGAGAGAGAGAAGCAAGGGAGGGGGCAAGGCAATCGTGGGTATGCGAATGATGCAACACAACTCTTTTTTGGTTCGTTTAGTTACGTTTGCGTTCTTGTATTCATTTAAAAACTATATTACGTATATAATTATTAATTAATTTAAGATATACTAACTATATACATACTTATATGTGAGTAATATACATTGCAAACCATTTCGAGTCTAAACCTTAGAATTCAAGAGAATTCATTTTTATTATGCATCACACAATGTCAATGTCAGTTGTATAAAAATTCAAGGTCAATATGATTATTTATTTATTTATTTTGAAAAATATTCACTTCGATAGTGGGGTCTTTATACTCTCTTGTCAATCGCCACATCAGCTTTCCACTATTTTACCGAAACCTTGCCAATCTTTACCAATTCATCCACACTTATACCAATCTAAATAATTAATAAAAAAAGAGAGAGAGATAGAGAGAGAAAGGAGAGAGAGGGTGGGATGGGTGGTCTATTGAGGCTATGTTTGGCAAACTAGCTGATAAGTTAACCTATGACTAATAAGGTAGCTTATGACTGATGAGGTAGCTGATGACTGATAAGTTACGTTTGGCAAAAACTAGCTGATAAAGTAGCTTATGACTGTAAAAGGACAAAAAAAACATGTTTGAAAATTAGTGGTATAAAACTTAACAAAGGTATATTTGAAATAAAAAAATAAAAAGTCTCATAAGTCACCAAAAGGTTAGTGAGAGTAGATTTTCAAAAAACTAGCTTATAAGTTAACTTATAAGCTAGCTTATGGTCCATCCAAACATGTACCTAACTTATAAGGTGACTTATAAGCTAATTTATAAGTTAACTTATTTTTACCAAACAATGTTTGAGTCGGTAACGTGGTGCCGATTTTGGTCCTTGCCGATTGGCCTCGGCGGTGTAGCCGATGGTACCGATCGGCAAAGGAGCCTTGCCGATGGCTATACCGCTTCGACTGCGATGGTCTTATATTGAGATTTATATTTTTTAAATAAATATAAATAAGAATGTATAATACAAGTTTAAATAATCACATTCACACAAACTTTTTTTAAATAAACATAGTTGATCTCACTCACACAAACTTTTTTTTCTTTACAATGAATAATGGATGATGCGGGGTTAAAAACTTTTAATTTTCTAGAGCATCTCCAATTCTAACACCAAAAACACTAAAAATGATGGTCTTTGAAGCATAACGAAATGAACTTGTTTTATCAATGTAATCTCGATAAATTTCAAACAAATAAAGGTGGTACAGAGTGCATACTTGTTGAGTTTATTCTAATTTATAGTAAACTGCGGCTTTCGCCCCTAAATGACGGGGGTCCGGGAGCAGTGCCCCTAGTAGCGGGGTCCAAGGGTCAACTTGGAAATTTTTTATTTTGGTTAATGTTGCTTTACGGAAAATGCAACGAAATTCCAATTTCTGTTTTCAAACCCGGTTTTGACCCAGTATTTAAACTCGTTTTCTTAACTTGTTTTAACAGTTAAAGTGTGGATTTTAACTGTTTTGGATAAGGTTTTCGGTTGGTTAGGGAGATATACTCGTTTTTTATCATCAGTTTTGGTACGAAATTCAAAACAGATTTCCATTTGTTGTTCTTGTAAATATACTGAATTTTATCTGATTGAAATTTTTGAGAGTACTATCGAAATACTTCAATCTGAAAGTGTTTCACAATTTTCAGTAATCCAAGTACTCGAAATCCCTAATTCCTAAAAAATTTTATAGAGACCGCATCAAAATAACACATTTTCATATATTTAAAACCTTTTTAAATAGAATATATATAAAGTAAAAATAATTATTATATCATTAGTTTAATAAGAAAGTGGTGGACCCATGCATTTGCCGTGTGAGATTTTCCACGACATTTATGCCGTTCAAAATGAGCGGTTGGCAAAAGGGTTTTGGTTTTGCAGTTTGGTTGGAGTGTTAAGATCGGCAGAATTGAAGTTTCGCCAATCGGCTGGAGATGCTTTTAACAACACGAGATGATGAGTAATAGTGCCTGTTTTTCATCCATTTGTTTGTTTAATTTCATTTGTTTAGGTTTATTTATATTGTTAAATGTTCATTTATTTATGTTTGTTTAACGTTTTAACCACCAAATATGAATGAACAAGGCAAGCCCATTCATTATCTTAACATACAAGGATGAACAAAAAAAAAACATTGATTCATATTACCTCTTGTTAAATGTTAGTTCTTTTTGTGTTATATGTATAAGAGTGAATCTAGGAGTGGGGATGACTGGAATGAAGTGGTAACTAGAGATGTGGTGGGTTAAGTTATCAATTTTTTAACCATCATGATCACCAACATAATTATATTTAATAAATATGGATACAATATTTTTTTTTTAAAAAAGTAATTGATTCACATAAACAAAATACCATTAAAATCAAAATTAGTTTCTTTTCTAGAATAGATCATTCATTTAACTTTTTCAGCAACATCAAAAAGGAACATAAACCCATAAGGTGATGAAGAACCAAGAAAATGGAAAACGAAGGTATTTCTTAAAATGGTTGAATGAAAGAAATAGCATTCTATTTTCATTATTTTTTGTTATAGTATTTTTTCATTGATTGGCACAATCAAGCAGTGCACTGGTTTTGGGATACAGTTTATTAATTGCAAGGTTGAGTATTGTTTTTAGTGAGATTGAATAGGATTAATGGAATGAGAGAGAGATGTTATGCAAACAATAAAACCATTGAAACAATCAGCAAAAGCTATAGAAATTGTTATTCAAAGTAAAACCCAGATCCAACAATTAATCGTAAAAAGACTATTTTACAACAAAATGCATATTGTATTAGATTAGTTCAATGCATGATCTATGTAACAGCAACTCTGCCATTTGCATCCTTGAATCAAGCAAGCTGTTATGACAGAGGCAACATTAGATCAGTTTTTACTTTGGAACAACAAGGAACGATTTAATGTGTTTGTAGAGCTCTTTGGGTTTTTCGGCGTTGATTGCATGGCCACAATTCTTCAAGATTACCAGTTGTGCATTTTCACCTAAATGTCTGATCAAAACACAACACACACACATATGAGGAGTAACTAAGATATATATATATATTGTTGAAAGTAAAAAAGAAAAGAAAATGAACCTTTTTAATCTGTGAGCCAATTCGAGTGGGAATATCTGATCATGGTCTCCCCAGATGATCAATGTAGGGTGAGTAATCTTGGGAAGATGAGAGAGTTTTCGACCTTTGTGTAAGGCTTCAATCAATTCTCCTCGTTCTTCAACATGCTCTGTGTTCATTACCTGCCTCCATCAACATACATACATACATACTTTATAGTATAATTTTAATTGTAAATTCTTGTTAATTAAATAAATCTTGAATGAATGAAATATATATATACATGAATAAAATCAGATAGGAAGCAGGAAGGGAGGTTCTTGGGAGGGTTGTAGAAAGCCATCCGCATCAACTCCCTCAATTTCTCGGGTGTCTGAGCCAACAGAATACTTGTAGCATCTTGAATGCTCTTGACACGAACCAACCCTTTCTCCATGTCACTCTCCTCCAGACACACACCTGAGCAAGCGATGATCACCTTCTCCACCTTCTCCGGGAACTGGGCTGCCATGCTGTACCCCACAAACCCACCGTAGCTAAGCCCCATCACCTTAATATTACCAAGGGTAATAAATTGATCCATGGCTTCCATCAGGCACTCCGCCTGAAACTGCTCTGTGCGTTCGGGTCGGGTGGTGTAGGAGCCTCCGAAGAATAAGAGATCCGGAACGTAGACGTTGAATTTGGAGACGAGAGGAGAGATGAAGTCGTTGTATTGCCACATTGCGTTGGCACCGAATCCATGGATGAGGAGGAGATTGGGCTTGTGTGGTTTGTGGGTTTTGGGGATCCAGCAGTGGATGACCGTGGCGCCTTCATGGAGGGTGAGGGTGCTTGATTTGAGGCCGGTGAAGCTGAAGGAGAGTCTGAAACACCGGTCTCGTGAGGCTGTGAAGCTCAAGCACCTGCTGTTTCTGTTTCTGCTTGCCATAGATTGATAGCTTCACTTCTTCAGGTAATATTGGTATATGAGATGGACGGTAGCAGGCACATGGTTTGGTCTAATTAATAAATCCAATCTCTACTACCAAAACAAGACTCTTAATAATATTCATTTTTATTATGTATAGTGTACTCCGTCTTATTAATATATATTAAACAGGCAAATTATTTTATTAACCCAAACAACATATACAATAAGATTTTTACAACAAACAAACAGGAGCCAACCAAAACCAACAACCCCACAAAACCACCTACAGTCAACCTCTGCGCCTCTGTTCAGCAACCGTCGCAATCTACTAGACCTTCTTCGGTCAGCTACTGCCTTCCAATGTTACCGCTTACAAGGTGTAAACCAACTTCCTTTTCTACTTTATCTCGTCCAATTACCACAACGCTCAACCAGCGTACCGACTCACTGTCTGTTTTACACCAATCTACACCCAACTTGTTATCCCTTCCCTTTACCCATTCGAAGATTTTTCTTGAAATTCGAATAGCTTATCCAAATTTTATTATTTTCACCTTAGCCGCTCTTGGTCCCCAACCATAGCTATTCATCACGACTCAAAAGGTTGTCACTCCCTTCATGGAAAAGTCCGTCATGATATTAATATATTTGAAAGTGATGGTTTTTTTTATAATTTTCTTTCATTTTCTGTTAGACAATAATTAATATTATACACATAAATTATTTATAATAAGTAACAACCCTCAAATCTCAGCCGATCACGTCAATGACATCTTCCCCACCATTAGGAAACTAACAGGAGTTTGAAAAGACATTATAGAAAACACAAAATTAAACAAAACATTTAGATGTGCTCACTTTCGAGAATATTTTAGGGTCCGGTATAACTTAATAAATTGATTCATTCAAGGAGGATGAATGATTCACTAACTTGTACATTAGCTTCAAAGGTGTTGTACTATATGTGGAAGAATCAATTTATTAAGTAGAAGTATCATCCCCCAATTAGTATCTGTCGTATTTTTGAGACTTTTAGCATAGACGAGAAATATTTTATTAAAATATTTATAAAAACAATATGCCACTTTTATTCTGGTGGTGGTGAACTGGTGATGCTCTCTACTTTTCATCGTGAAGCATTTACAAAAGAACATCTTTTTTAAAAAGAACCATTTGCTACTATATTCTATGTAAGAACAAGTTAAAAAACTTTACACTTCAATATCATCTTCTACTCTTTTTCTTGAAACCATGAAGAATGGAGTTTGGAAGGGATTGAGGTAGAAGACAAAGATGAGTTTTTGGTCCATGTGTTGTTGATTTGGCCTCTGGCGATGGTTGTTGTCGGCAGTTCATTATCCGGGTGATTTGGTATGCGATGTACGTATGTTAGAGATAATTATGTAATAAGTCCCTGAAGTTTGATAGTTTTGTGAAAATAGGTAAAATTACTAAAATACCCATATTAAATTGTACTTAATAGAAAAAATTAATAACCTTTAGGAGAAGGGACCGAAATC